>CABHPQ010158335.1:7610-23210 GCA_902168405.1 Peromyscus aztecus | reverse complement strand
AGGGAATAACTATAGTGCCTCAACCCTCTGCCATCTGCAAACCCACGAGCCCAGTTCTAGACCTGTGCCCTTGAACCCTCTTTGTGCATTAGCCGCCTTTCCTGGATAAGTGTGGCCAGCACCCCTCCCCAAAGAAACCCTCTTTACGGTGAATGGAGACCGTCCCAGGAAACCGGAACTGGACCAATGCAGAGATCGATGGACTGTGGAGACCCCAGGACCAACAGACATATCTACATCGTCGCTCCTGCATCTGTGGCTCAGGGAACACCTCCTCCGAGGAGGAGGAGGGGGGGCGGAAAGATTGTAAGAATCAAAATCCCGGGAAGTCTGCTGTGAAACAGTCTCCCCTACTGGAACAGAGGCAATCCACGGACATGTGAGCAGGGAAGGGGGACATTTTTGTGGAGTCCCACCCCTAGACAGAGAACTCCAGGCAACTAATGAGTGCTGGGAGAAGGAGAATTAGCCTCTCCCGGGACAAGCCCCTATAGTGGTTGTCTGTTAGTGGCAGGGGGGCCACGGCACACATGTGGAAGTCAGAGGACAGCTCTGTTCCAGGGTTTCGACTTTTAAGTTTGATCTTCGACACCCATGTATGAAGTCCAGCGAGGCTACTCTTGGAGGCAGAAACAGAAGAATCCCTGAGGCTCGCTGGCCAGCTAGTCAAAGTGATCACCTCCAGATTCAGTGAGAGACCCTATCTCAAAAACTAAGTTGAAGAAGAATTGAGGAAGACACAGATGTCAACCTGAGGCACGCGCGCGCGCACACACACACACACACACACACACACGCACATACATACTTACATACATACTTTTTTATTTAAAAAAATTAATCATTTTACATACCAACCACAGATCCCCCTCTCATCTCTTCTCCTCCTCCCCCTGACTCCACCTAACCCCCCTGACCCACCCCTCATCCCCTCCTCCAAAAGGATATAAATTCTCCCATGGGGAGACAGAAAAGCCTGGTACAACATCAGTTGAGGCAAGACCAAGTTCCTCCCCCACTGCATTAAGAGTGAGTAAAGTGTCTGACCATAGGTAATGGAGTCCAGAAAGCCAGCTTATGCACCAGGGATAGATCCTGATCACACTGCCAGGAGCCTCTCAAACAGACCAAGCTACACGACTGTCTCCCACATGCAGGTCTAGTCTGGTCCCATGCAGGTTCCACAGCTGTCGGTCTAAAGTTCATGAGTTCTCACTAGCTTGGTTCAGTTGCCTCTGTAGATTTTCCATCATTATCTTGACCCCCCCCTTGATCATATAATCTCTCTTCTCTCTCTTCGACTGGACTCCCAGAGCTCAGCCTGTGTTTAGTTGTGGATCTCTGTATCTGCTTCCATCAGTTACTGGATGAAGGCTCTATGATGACAGTTAGGGTAGTCACCAATCTGATTACCCGGGTAGGCCAGTTCAGGCACCTTCTCCACTGTTGCTAGTAGTCTAATCTGGGGTCGTCCTTGTAGATTCCTTGGAATTTCCCTAGCACCAGGTTTCTCCCTATCCCCATGATATCTCCCTCTACCAAGATACCTCTTTCATTGCTCTCCCACTCCGTCCCTCCCCAGCATGACCATCCCGTTCCCTCATGCTCTCATCCCCATCCCCTCCTCTCTAGTGCCTCCTCTCATCCCCAGCTCACTCTTGCTGCTATGAACATAGTTGAGCAACTGTCCTTGTGGCATGATTGAGCATCCCTTGGGTATATGCCCAAGAGTGGAATCATTGGATCTTGAGGTAGATTGATTCCCAGTTTTCTGAGAAGTTGCCATACTGATTTCCAGAGCACACACACATACTTATAAGGAAAAAAAAATTAAGGGACCAGGGTATCACTCAAGAATATATGCTTGAGTCCCCAGCACTAATAATGAAAATTCAAAATTGAAAATTGATTTTAAAAAATGCTCTATTTCTGACCAGCCATTGTGTGGATTTTTAACTATCATAGTTTTAATGGGAGCAGTTCTTCTATTTTGTTTTTATTCTCCCCTCCCCCCCATTTCTGTGTGTGTGTGTGTGTGTGTGTGTCTGTGTGTGTGTGTGTGTTTGATTAACTTGGGTTCATAAACTAATATTTCCCACTGCTTGTCAGCAGATCTTGCCCGTTTCTCCCTGTCTTTTCATCTCTCACTAAAGCACCACATAAACAAGCTCTCCCACAAACAGAATTTTTTAAACTATTTATGGTCAAACATAATACAGATAGTATCTACTGTTAGAGCTACTTCGTAAGTTTGAACATTGAAAAGATAGCTAGAGACCCTTTATAAATTCTATCTGCAGGGAGCACACTTGGTAAAACTCTAGGCTCCTGTGTCGTGACAGAACAAGGCAGTGGCTTCCTCTTGGTCCTGAGGTGGGTGCAAGTGATGCAGCCAGAACCCAGATGCCAACGAAGAGGGAGTTGAAGGATCTGGTTACCACACTCCAAAGGAAACTGGCCACAGTAACCAGTGACTTCTCCAGTGCAGAGCAACAGGCCATCCACACGCCCCTCCCGCCTGACCTCTGAACAGTACTTGTTTGCACAGATCACGCTTCTCGGTTGGAGCGCTTTTCTGCACTCGGATTCCTCCTTCTCTCTCTTCCTTGGTCTCTGTACTGGGTCCTCCTCACCTTCCTGATCACCCAACACTGGAGGACCCCAGGCACTTTGAGCCCTCCCGCCTATTTATGCCGATTCACTGGATGGTCTCCATTAACTTGGTAAAAATTTGGATACAGTGTCTCTCAAAGACTTGTCTGTTGGAGGTCTGGCTCCCCATGCAGCGGTATTCAGAAGTCATTTGTGACAACGGCTCCGACAACGGCTCCAACCGACCGACCGACTGACCACACCAATGGGTACGTTCATTAACTGATGGCTTCATCGCTAATGGGCTGTTGGAAAGTGGTAAAAATTCCAGGAGGTGGAGCTCAGTTGGCAGAATTAGGCTACTCTGAGTATGCCTTTGAAGATTATATTTTGTGGCCAGCATATTCCCCCTCTCTTTTCTTTCTCCCTCCCTCCCTCCCTCCCTCCCTCCCCACTTCCTTCCTTCCTTTCTCCCTGGCTACCATGAAGTAAACGTCTCTGCTCCACTATGCCCTCTCAGGCATGAAAGCCAAGTGACTGAACAGAAACCTCTGAAGCTGTGACCCAAAACAAATCCTTCATCTTTTAGGGACAAAAGACTTAAAGCTTTAAATATCATATGTGATTGTTCGAAAAACATGACAGATTATTCAATATGCCTCCTGAGAGTTTGGGTCTATATCGCCTCAAGTGATGTACTTGTAACAAATAGAATACAACAGAAGTGACTACTCAACAGCCCAGGCTGGACCATATAGGTCATGTAGCCTCAGATTGCCTATCAGAACCTTGCAGTTGACATGTAAGACATTCAGCTGTAAGAAATTCAACTGTCCCACAGCTTCATGCTAGTAGGAAGCTTAAATCACATTCATTTGGCATCTCTAGAGATGTGTAGTTGGTTATTTTTACTCTTTTGCTTTTTTCTCTTTGTGGGGGGGGCACCACCCAGCTCCCAAATAAATACAGAGAGGCTTATTATTTCTTATGTACACCCGGCCTTAGCTTGGCTTGTTTCTAGCCAGCTTTTCTAAACTTAAAGTATCCCATTTACCTTTTGCCTCTGGGCTTTTATCTTTCTCTATTCTATATGTCTTTCTTTACTTCTTACTCCATAGCTTGCTATGTAGCTGGGTGGCAAGCCCCTGATGTCCTCCTCTCCTTCTCCTTTTGCTCCTTGATTCTCTCCTCCCAGATTTCTCCTCCTATTTATTCTCTCTGTCTGCCAGCCCTGTGTATCCTTTCTCCTGCCTCACTATTGGCCATTCAGCTCCTTATTAGAACATTCAGGTGTTTTTAGACAGGCACAGTAACACAGCTTCACAAAGCTAAACAAATGCAACATAAAAGAAGGCAATACATCTTTGCATCACTAAATGAATGTTCCATAGAATATACAAATGTAACACATCTTCAAATAATATTCTACAGAGATGTCCATTCAATTACCAGATATGTGACCAAAGATGTTGTCTTAGTTAGGGTTTCCATTTCTGTAATAAAACACCATGACCAAAAGCAACTTTGGGAAGAAAGAGTTTATTTCAGTTTACAGCTGTAGCCCACCATGAAGGGAATTCAGGGCAGGAACTCAAGACAGGAACCTAGAGGCAGGAACTGAAGAAGAAACCCATAGAAGATTGCTGCGTACTGGCTTGCTCTCCGTGGCTCATGCAGCTTGCTTTTCTATTCCACCCAGGACTATCTGCCCGGGGATGGCACTGCCCACAGTGGACTTGGCCCTTCCACATCAATTAAGAAAATGCCCCATAGGCTTGCCTACAGGCCAATATGGTAGGGCATTTTCTCCGTTGAGGTTCCCTGTTCTCAGACGTCGCTAGCTTTGTGTTAATTGACACACATACTATCGTTCACAAGACCTTCCATGATCTGGTCCCTGACTTCATCTACCACCCCTCCCCAGCTTGTCATGCTATCATCAACTTCCCCCGCCCATATTCCTGCCTCCAGTTTTTGCAGTTGCCATTTTTCTCTGCCTGGAAGATTCTTTGCCCATGCACAGCACCGCCCCATTTTAAGTTTTTGCTCAAACATCACCTTATCCACCCACCCCCGTCTTGCCATTTTATATCTTAGACTCTTTCATGATACCTTATGTATTTGTGGCATTGTATATCGCCTGCTTGTGTGAGCGCCTGCTTAGTCCCTGGATCTGTCCTCTGAACGGTGGCCCTGTGAAGGCAGAAATGACACACGCTGTTCGCCCAGCACAGCGGCTTCTGCCCACACTCTGCTTTGTCCTGTTCTTTGTGTGGCATGGAAACTCCCTCAGAGAACCAGGAGCTGGCACTGTCAGTCTCTCCCTAGGCCAAGAAGACAGGCTCTCTATTGGCCTGCCTGGTTTCTAGGGATTTTCCCTTGTTTCTTTTATGCTACCTGTAGGGAACCGAGGGCCCGTGTATGCTCAGCAAGCATTCTACCACTCAACTGCACTGCCTAGACTGGTTTTTTTCAGTTTAGGAAAAACCAGTGTGTTGGCAATGTCTTTTCTTATACAATGGTTGTCAGGCAGCAATAACAACAGCTAGCATGTACTGAGCAAACCTCTCTGCTAAGCACCCAATATTTTATATTCACTGAGTTCTCTTTCAAATCTCACAGCATATTGAGGCTGAGCTCAATGGCACATGCCTATAATCACAGAACTCTAGGACAATCATGAGTTTAAGGCTGGCCTAGAGCTACATGTACAGCAAGATCCCATCTCAGACACAGTCTAGGACCGAGGAGATGGTCCTGTATGTAAAGTACTTGCTGCACAAGAGTGGGGACCTGAGCTCAGATCCCAAACATTCCTGTAAAATGCCAGGCACAGAGACATGTGCCAGTCAGTAGAGACAGGTTGTGGAGTTTCAGATTCAGTAAGAGACCCTGTTTCTGAAAATAAAGGTGAGAACAGTTTAAAAAGACACTCAGCATTTACCTCTGCACCACCACACACCCCATCCCCTCCACCACCCTCCTCCACTCCTGCCCCAACTGCACACACACACACACACACACACACACACACACACACACACACATACACACACACATACACACACATTGAGCATACAAGGGTGCTTACCACAAACTGGAGAAAGTACCAGGGAGGAGAGGTTGATCAGTAAGTGTTAAGGTAAAAAATATATATATGTATGTATATATATATATATATATATATATATATATATATTATATAGATGTAAGGAGTTCTGGTGTACTGCCCACAACAGGGTGACTATAGATTATAGACTATATAGACTATGTATGTATTATATATTTTCAAAGCCGAGAAAGAATTCTGAATATTTTGGTAAAAGTATTCAGTATCAGTAAGTAATTGATAAAAGTTTAAAGAGATAAAAATGCTTAAATTGACTTAAACATTGTACATTGTATATACATATCAAAGTGTCACATGGTACTTCATTAACATGTATAATTTTCATGTTTTTTATTAGTCTGTTAAAAATCATTTATACCAGGCTTGGTGGTACAAAAGTGTAATAACAGAAGTCAGGAGTCTGAAACAGAAGGATAATGAATTCAAGACCAGCCCGGGCTATATAACAAGACCACAACTCAAAAAAAAAAACTCAATTAAGTTAAACTAATAAAAGTAAAGTGTGTGGGCTAGAGAGATGGCACAGTGATTAAGAGCGTGGATTGCTCTTGCAGAGGACCTGAGCTGGGGTCCCAGCACCCATACTGGACAGCTCACAACTGCCTCTAACTCCAGCTCCAAGGCATCTGACACTTCTGTCTTCCTGGGGCACTGCACTCACATGCACAAACCACAGTCACACATACATATATACACACAATTTAAAAATAAAAATAAAATCTTCGTAGTAAAATTTGTGTGCTTTGAGAAAACACTGTCCTAGCATACCCCATAATAAGGTAAAAGAAACTACCAGTTATCGATTGATCATAGACTATGTCTTATTACCAAACCGGGAAAAAAAGAGAAAACTCAAATGAATTGACTATAACCTTGGAGCACAGAAAACATTTTCCTGCGGAGGTTCATGTCAACTGTTTTCCTTCTTAAAGATGAGCAAATCAAAGAGAACCATTTTCTCAAGAGAAGATTATTTTACATAGACCAAAGCGAAAACTCTCAACTCTCGGGATCGTGAATTCCAAAATCAGACAGAGACTGTGGGACTGTAGCCCCTGAGGAGTTTGCAAGTGTACACTTCAGTTCAGTTCTAACAGGCAGCCTCTCAGAAACCACCTGCCAGAAGGTAAAGAGTCGAGAACAGATGCTCTCTGCAGGCCCCATTCAGCGGCAAGGTTCAGCATCTCCACACCAGCATGGGGGACTAATTAAGCTCACAGGCATACGCTGGAGCTAGCGATTACGCTTTAGAATAGACCGTGACCTCTCTCTGACCCCGAGGATCGCAGTATCAGCATTTACAAGTGGAATACTGTGCCATCAGCAACGTGCTTTTCAATGAGAAATGGAACAAAGAATAATAAAATAATAACAAGTACTAAGGCAAAACCCGGACCTGGGAACGATGTCACGAGTACCTGTTATTCATGAGAATGAGAGAAACTGAAAATTCGATCTAAGAGCTTGACTGGGATCTCCCTCAAACAAGAGAGGCCCCCAACATTATAGAATATTAAAAAAAAAAAATTCAGGCAGAGGGCAAGAAATGTTGTAAAATAATATTAATAATTAATAGATAATATATAATTAATAGCTATGGGACCTTATTCCAACCACTTGTTCAGATACTAGAACAGCTGAGGCCAGGATAAGAAACTAGAGAACCATATCAAAGAATGACATCAAAGAAAAAAAGAAATGATTTTTCTTTACTGCAACAGAGTGTTAGCTTTCCACCACTATAACAAATGCCTGAGATAATTAATTTATAAGGGGAAAATGTTTAACTCACTAAGTATTGAAGGTTTCCGTCTGTGGTTGGTGACATTGTTGCTTTGGCCTGTGGTATCACATCATGGCAGAATGGATGGCAGAGCGAAACTACTCACCTCACAGATGGAAAGTAAAAGAAAGAGGAAGGGGTTGGAGCCCATACCCCCTTCAAGAGCTCGCCCTCAGAGGGGTCAATGTTAGTTGTTACTTTGTTGCTGTGAGAAAATGCCTGACCGAAGCAACAGACAGAGCAAGAGGTTTGTTTTGGCTGACGGTTTCTGGGAGATTTCAGTCCTTCCTGGCGGAGACAGGGCGGTCGGAGCAGCTCTGTCAATGCCAGCAGGAGCCCATGGTACTGGCTGTTGACCGGACAGTAGCTGTTGGCATAGCACGGCCCAGGAAGCAGACCCAGGACCTGGGCAGCTAGAACCCTCAAATATCCACTTCTAGTTGCCAACTTCCACAAGCCAAGCTCCGCTCTCTACAGGCTTCACAACCTTCAAAATAAGAGCACAAGCTGGGGACCCGGCATTCAAGCCTGGAGACTGTGGGGGACAGTGCAGATTCAAACTATAACAACCTCCTTTGGGCCCCATCTATTAAAGGTTCTATCTGCTCTTACATTTCCTCCCTGGGGAGCGCGAGCCTCCACCACAGGGACCTATGGAGGAAACTTTAAGATCCGAAACACAGCAATTAGACTTTCCCGCTCTTTGAAACTTTCTCCTGATCATGTGTTGTCCCATAGAAGCAATTGTGCATTACAGGATCATCCTCTGAGCAGTAGATCTGAGGAACGCCTGAACTATCCACATCCTTTTGCTGCCTCATAAGGACACAGTTTATTTAACAGCCTCAAGGTAAAATGTCATGCGTGACTAGGAAGCAAATGTTTCCTCTACATAAAAATTAAAAGAGGCCACAACTACTACTATTGTCCTCTGACCTCCACACGTGTGCTGTGGTGCACACACACACACACACACACACACACACACACAAATAAATAAAGTAACAACGTTTTTTAAAACAAAACAGTCTAGACAGTGATAAAACTACCAGCTTGTGCTCATTAAGTAGCTCATGTTCAAGACAGTGATTAATCATTCCACAAAAGTCTTGTGCATGACCACAAGACCAAACCACGCATGTCTAACTTATGTCTCCTGTAGGTAATTTAACATTTGAAGGTCCAGTTCTATGAGGACAGGGCTAGGTGGAGCCGCTTTTGAGAGGAGACAGTGATAGCTGTCTGGTGGATTCGGGGCTGTTATACATGATCATGATTATTCCAGGTGAGAGCAGCACTGATTGCTAAAAGCGGTAGGAAGAGGTCAAAGGGCAGGAACCCAGTAGAGGTCCTGGGATTCAGCCTAGCAGGTTCAGTTTCAGCAGGGAATTAGAACAGAAGCCAAGAGCTTCCACACAAGCTAACCGGGTGAGAGAACTGGGGTTAGTCAGGAGCTCTCTGAGGGGCCTGGGGGCTGAATGTGACCCTACGAGTTAGGGAAGCAAGGGCCATTTTCAATATCTCCCAGACTGATGGTGCATGCCTGTCATCCCCAGCCCTGGAGGGTCTTAAGTGTGGAGCCAACCTGGCCCATACAGCGAGAAACCCGTCTCAAAAAAACAAAAAGCGAAAGCAAACAGAGCTGTGGAGACAGATCAGTCCGTGAAGGGCTTGCCAAACTAGTGCAAGGACCCGAGTTTGGATCTTCAGAATCCACGGAAAAGCCAGGCCCAGGAGTGCACGTTGGTAATTCTGGCTCTGGGGAAGTAGCCAGAACAATGCCTGTGCTTGCTGGCCAGCTAGTCAAGCCAAACTGTGGAGCTCCAGGTTCAGTGGTAGACCCTGTCCCCTCCCCCAACATAAAGTGGACAGTGATTGACGAAAACATCTGGTGTGACTTCTGGGCTCTACACACACACACTTGCATTCATACTTGCCTGAGCATATGCATACACATAAACATGTAAACACACACACACTTGCATTCATACTTGTCTGAGCATATGCACACACATAAACATGTAAACACACACACACTTGCATTCATACTTGCATGAGCATATGCACACACATAAACATGTAAACACACACACTTGCATTCATACTTGCCTGAGCATATGCACACACATAAACATGTAAACACACACAACACACTCAAATAAACAGAAAGACATCTTTTTATCTGTTGGTCAGAGTTCCTACTGTAAACCATAAGATCATTCTAACCCTAGCCTAGGTCCTCTCTGGAGTAAAGACTGAAGGTCATCACTGCTGGGATCTGGTTGAAACCAGAACAGCCATTGATAAATATCAATCTAAAACCATCTCCCTCACTGCCCTAGCATGATGCCCAGCACGTGTCACAGTCTGGCCATCCTTCTGCGTGAAGTCAAGCCTGGGAACCTCCTTCACAGGCTGCACACAATGTAGAGCTTGGGTTGGCCTGCCCGCTAGTGCACTGGACTTTGGCCACTGGAGCTGAGACGCAGAGTGCTTCTCGTCTAGTTGGCTGCTGCAGAGCCTGTCCACAGTGGAACCCCGAAGGTTAAACAATAAGGAACTATTGTAGAACCATGAGCCATGGTTTACAAGCAAATCAGCCTTGTAAGGGAAAGCCTCTTGAAGAGCTAGGGAAGGTACAACGCCCTCTTCAAGGAACAGTAAGACGGCAATTGGATGCTATGATCGTGACAGTTTACTTCAGCCATTCACCAACTCTCACACATGCTCACTCAGCAAGCATACATTGAGCACTGACTGCATGCCAGACAGTGGGGTAGATGTTTCAGTCTCTGGGAAGTTAGAGCATGAAATCCTCCTCCTCTCTCCAGCTTTCTCTCTCTCCCTGTCCTCACTTCAGTCTGTGAAGACATCTTTCTGTAGCAATTTCTTTTCCTTGTGTACCCTCTATTTTCTAATCTCTCTCCCTCCTCTTCCTCCCCCCTTCCTCCTCCTCCCTCCTCTTTCCCTGTCCTCTCTCTCCTCTCTTCCTTTCCCCCCACCTCCTTCTCCCTCTCATTTTCTTTGTTTTATAGCCTGTGCTGGCCTCAAACTCACAACGTTCCTGCCCTAGCCTCCTGAGTATGGGAATTTCAGGCATAGACACTTTGCCCAGCTCCCTTACCTTCCCATTACACTCTTTCCCCTTAACTGCTCATAATGCTGAATGGAAAATAGATTAAAAGTAGTTACTATGTAATCGGTCTCAATAATTTAGAAAAAAAAAAAAAAGGTTCCTCTTAAGGACGTTCCTGTTAGATACATTAAGCGTGGGGTGTGGGGGCAAATAACACCACGGTCACACTTACAGTATACTCATGCAGACTGGATGAGCTAGCTACCCACAGGAGACAGGGCACTGAAGGAAGACATTGCCAGGAATGTGTTTGCTGGCAACTGGTAAGGGCAGATGGATAAAGGAAGGTTTTACACAGGGCACTTTCTACCAGGGCAGTGAAAAGTGGGTCATCAATGCACATTCCATGCGGAGTCTGCCTGAGGAAATTTTCTCACACAATTTCTTCTGATTCCCACACCACACCTAGGAGGGAGGCAGGATTATGACCTGCACTTGAGGAAAGAGGCAAAGAACGTTGAGAGGCAGAACTGGAACTAGTCTGAGACCAAAGCCCACCGTGACTGAACAAAGAGAACCATCCTGAACTTAACAGCTCGGTTTGCCAGAACCAAGTCACGCTGTAAAAGGGGACCACCGTGAGGGGTTCTGAGGGCTCGTGGCCACCGCGTGCTACTCTCAATCAATGCACGAGGTCCCTGGCACAGACAGTTCACTAAAAGATTACTGAATGCATAAGCAGGACTCAAAACAGCAAGCGCCAGAAGTTTCTGAACTGGAAAAATCATTAGTACACCTATTAGGGTTGGTTTTAAAGTCAACTTGTCACAAATTAGAATCACCTGAGCAGGAAAGCGCACCTGAAAAACCATCCTGATTGCCTTAATTGACGTAGGGAGACCCACCCAATTGTGGGTGGCACCTTCTGGTAGCAGTCCTGGTAAAGGGGGGGGGGGCATGGCAGAAGGAAGGTCACTGGCCTTTTGCCTGCTTGGCCTTCACTTGGCCTTGTCTTGGAGTTTATTTGTCTTCCTACTGCTGCTGCTGCTGCCTGTGATGATGATGATGATGAAGATGATGATGATGATGATGATGAAGATAATGATGGTGGTGGTGATGATGATGGTGATGAAGAAGATGATGGTGGTGGTGGTGATGATGGTGATGATAATGATGATTCCTTCACTGGTGTCAGAACCATCATTTCTAGGCTTTCATTGTGGACTAATGACCACCATCTCTCCCGGAACCTTCCAGGTTTGGGGCACAGATTGTGAATGCTGAGGTACCCAGCCTCATGGACTGAGTAACTACCAAGTTTGAGTTCCTCCAGTGTCAGACAGCCATTGTGGGATTATTCCAACTGCTGAGGCTACCAGCCTTTAGGCCTGAGCAACTACCAGGTTCTCAGTACCTCGGGGGATTCAGCTGTTGTTACTAATTACATGTAAGCTAACTTAACAAATTGTTTAACACACACATGCTTATATATATGTGTGTGTGTTCATCCCATTTGTTCTGTTCCTCTAGAGCAGTGGTTCTCCATCTTCCTAATTCTTGGACCCTTTAATACAGTTCCTCCTGTTGTCTTGACCCCCAACTATAAAATTATTTTCATTGCTACTTCATAACTGTAATTTTGCTACTGTGATGAGTCATGATGTAAATATTTCAAGACAGAGGTTTACCAAAGAGTTATAGTCCACAGGTTGAGAACCGCTGCTCTAGAGAGCCCTGACTAAGATAATACCCAGATCAGGAATGCACAAATACTCCCAAGACTATCCTACAAAACAGGTCACAGTTTGACCACATTTCCAATACAAGTTCAGGGTCTCAAGTACCTATGTATATAGAAGCCTTAAGAATTCTCTCTAATTCTCTCATTTTTATAAAAGCTTATATCATGAACTCTTAAAAATTATCAGAATGGGAAGCCAGGCAGTGTTTATTCCCAGCACTCAGGAGGCAGAGGCAGACAGATCTCTGTGAGTTTGAGGCCAGCCTGGGCTCAGAGTGAGTTCCAGGACAGCCAGAACCACACAGAGAAACCCTGTCTCCAAAAAAAAAAAATCAGAATGGGAATATATGTGTGTTTTTGTGAATCTTGATGTCATGGACTAGTACATTATTCATTTTCTTTCAGAAAATACTGAAATAGATTGAATAAATAACTAGGCAAGTCTATTCTTCTGGAAACTTGACACCTGCTAAATATGCCTGATAGCCTGTAAAGCCACTCTCTCTTCAGCCATTCTTTGGAAGTTAATTGTATTTGTACGGCAGTACTGGGCAATGTAACCCAGCCCTAATACGTGTTAGGCAAGCATTGTACCACTGAGAAACATATCCAGGTCTCACAAATATTAAAAATTCACATTTCTTTCTCAGGCTTCTGTATAAACACAAACTTCAAGGCATTACATTAGTACATATCTATAATATTTAGTTACTTTGGTCATGTATGTTCTAACCTCTAATGATTATTTCTTCAGTGAAACTTACTTGGGGATAGTCATACCTTGAGTGACACATACTCCCACAGGGAATACTACGGTATCTCCCTGTGGGACAGTATTTTATAGTTACAGTTAATCTAGAGTCCTCAACTCTTTCGAAGGGATATTTGATTTGTTTATGCCAGGTCTGAAGATGGAGGACTACCGTGCCTATTTTACTCTCGTTTTCTATTAACATGAATATAAAACCAAAACTCAAACGTATAAGGAAGAGAGCAATGCTCAGGAGATGGAACTGTGCCTTGAGAACATGCAATATAGATATGTTGGAATATGCTGCACCCCATAAATACTACATGACTGAATTGTTTAAAGGTAGGGAGAAGGAATTAAGCTGTGGTCTAGCCACAATCGTGGGAAGATGACTATAACACTGAGGCTGAAGTTCACCATTCAGAATCTATCACATATATTTTCACATATAAGCCAACAATCAGAGGACTGGAGAGATGGCTCGGCAGTTAAGGGCACTTTCTCCTCTTCCAGAGGACTTAGGTTTGGTTCCCAGCAACCACACAGCAGCTCACAACCTTCCATAACTTCAGTTCCAGGGAATCTGATGCCCTCTCCTGGCCTCTTCGGGCACTGCATGCATGTGGTGCCGGCAAAACCTATACAGTTTAAAACAAAAATTTTAAAAAAATTTAAGCCAACAATCAACTGTGGTTTTGTTTTGTGTGTGTGTGTGTGTGTGTGTGTGTGTGTGTGTGTGTGTTTTGTTTTCATTTTTAGATAGAGTCTTATTATGTTTCCCAAGCTGACTTCAAACCCCTGAGATCAAATAATCTTCCCACGTGGCTTCCTCAGTGCTGGGACTGCAGGCATGCACCACCAAACCTCTATACTAGTTGGCTTTGTGAGTCCAAGAAATTCAATGGATTCTTTATTAACTTAGGAGTCCTTCAATACTAATGTGCAAAATTTTATTCCTGTGCTTAAGAGAATAACATGCTTTTCTATATTTGGAATGATAGAACAAAACCCATCACACTGCAGAATTTGAGAATCCTAGGATTGAAAAACTCACTCACAGGCCCACTGTGGGAATCACAAAGCTTCTACTTGGAGATCCCTGTGGTAAAGGTTTTAACACTTT
Organism: Peromyscus aztecus; assembly: GCA_902168405.1. NCBI lineage: Eukaryota > Metazoa > Chordata > Mammalia > Rodentia > Cricetidae > Peromyscus > Peromyscus aztecus. The sequence goes on along the minus strand of CABHPQ010158335.1, from coordinate 9,014 downwards.
ACTGGATTGTCTTAATAATTCAAACGGTCTAATTTTCCTGCATAATAACATACAATGTCAGTTAACTATTGCGTGACAAGTCACTTTAAAGTTGGGTGGTTTAGCTTGTCATCCATTTCTAGTCATGCATCATTTAATGAGACGGCTACATTCACAAATGTGTCACTGGGTGAGTTCATCATTATGTAAACATTGTAGAGTGCACTTCCATAAACCATGATGCCCATGTCAATAGGTGATAGAACTTAGTGGGACCACCATCATCTATATAGCCCAACATCGACTAGGATGCCATCATGCGGCACATGCTCACAATCTATATCTGAGAGTCATCAACTTAGAATTGTTTCTGATAGCGGTTCTTCTTCGAGGCTCTTTCATGCACCAGGGATCGGCTACACTAGTTCAGCCAACCTGGAGCCTCAGTGGGACCAATGAACTGACTCAGATCTCATTCACCTGGTCTCGTTTTCTAGTGGGACACCTTGAACTTGCTCACATGGCAAATTTGGGGGTCCCAGAAGAGCTGTTGGGGATACACAAGACCTCTAAAAGTCCACAACCGGATTTGATATGCCCTCACTTTTACAGTGAGGTGACAGTGGCCAAAGCGAAATCACATGCCCAGCTTAGATTCAGGGAACAGCAAAATGGGACTTTACCTCTGAATGGAAGAAGATCTAGTATAAAGGCTTTGGATATAGAAAGGCCTGAAAAACTGCAAATACTGTTGAACCTACCACATACGACACAAACTGCAGTTAGCGTGTGTTAAGCATAATATAGAGACTGTACAACATGATACTCCAAAGGACCACTGGTAGGATGTGAATGCTACCCAATCACAATGTGTGACAACTGTAACTAATAGAGATGAGCAAATGAGAATCTACTGACTGACATGAAGGGTGTGCTGTTAAGGATGGAATTGGCCAGAAACCAGCACTACCCAAATTCTATCCTTGTCCATGAGGTGCCCAAGAGATACAGCAAGATACTCTATCATGATCTGGAGCTCTGACCAACTTCCAGCAAAGAACTCAAGATCATTCTGATAGTCCCAAACCAAAGTAGGCAAAAAAAAGGAAGCCTGGTCTCAAGTCTCACATATTCTCATTTTCTGCATGAATGAGTCCCTCTCAAAAAGATAGAAAAGGAGAGATGCAAAAGAAACTCTATGTTCCAAAAGTTAACCCTGTCTGCCTCGGGTCTTCTCAGATCACAGTGCAAGCATTCTCCAGGTTAACCACAGAATGAAGAGAGGGCAGTGCAGATGGGTGGTGAGCACACTGAGAGAGGTAGCTGCTTGGCCCTTGGTGAAGGAGGCTTCTCTTCTTTCTCTGGGTTTCTCTGAAGTTCTATCTATCTATCTATCTATCTATCTATCTATCTATCTATCTATCT
>CABHPQ010158334.1:0-35323 GCA_902168405.1 Peromyscus aztecus | reverse complement strand
TGTGTGCACACAGTGGGTGGGGTGCTAGAGAAGGCTTCTTTCTGGGCTCACCCATGATTCCCCTGTGATGGCTCAGCGTTCAGTCCTTGAGGATCACTTCCTTGCCCCGACTAATCTTTACTGGCTTCTGTAACCCTGTTAGTCACTTCTCTTTCTACTTTCACAGATGACACAAGCCACAAGGAAAAAGGTCCAATTGCGTGTACATGCTCTGAGTAGTTGTCTGTGAATTGTTCGGTGGACAATAGGGACTTTCTAACCTTGCTGCAGGGAAAGGTGTGCACTAGGCTAGTCTGCCGTGAAGCTGTTCCGCCATTATCCACTCTTCCTGCTCTTCCTCTCTGAATTCCCTCCTCCAAGGACCCGTCCCTGGCGGCAGCACCTGGGGTGGGTTATCAGATGCCTCTTCTAGCAGGATGTCTCTCAACCAGGGCTTTGCTGCTGCAGTGCGTCATTCTTACCCCAGTGTAAAAATAGTGTCCACCAGCGGGTCCCCAGGGCTGACCTTGTCACTGTTACAAAGAGCCGAGCTGAGTGATGGGACACCTGGCAGTTCAGGACGTCTCAGCCTGACCTAGGTGCTCAGGGGTGATGACAGCTGAGATAAAAATCCTTGTTTGCAGTTCTTTCAATGGGCTAAGTAAATGCTAGCCTGCTTGCCTGAGGCCAGTGCACTGAGAATCTCTGGGTGGCCGGCACCCAGAGATTCTTTGAGGTTGATCTGGGGCCTTGCCATAATAATACTTATTTGTAAATTTGGCTTCTTAACTTTAGTGATTTTATTTAAAGAGACAAATGTTAATCATGCTGTATAACTTGTTTCTTTATAGGAAGACTTCAAACAAAGGGAAAATTTAGAAGCCTCTGCGTATGTTTGCATATATATAAAACCATCTTACCAAAACACCTTACTGACACTATCCCCTATTAGACATTATTCAGCTGAACTTAGGTACTTAAGCTGCGTACTATCAAACTAATAGAACAGTCTATTATTTCTAACGGTATTTGTATGTGTATATGACCATATTTTTTTTTTTTTTTTTTTTTTTTTTTTTCTGGTGTAAATACCCATTAGGAAAAGAAAACCAAAGCCAAGTTTGAGCCAGCATCTGGTTTGTGTCAAAGCCATTCTCTGTAGCTGAGTAAACATGGTGATGTACCTTTAACCGGTCCAGACTCTCCTTCAGATGGCTCCTTCACTAGGCCCAGGGTCCAGGAAACTGAAAAGGGAAGCGCCAGTTCCCACACCAAGCTGCTCAGCAGCTCTCTGCTAAGCCTTGGCATGCTTCCACCTCTGTCTTGCCCTGTGTGACCTCCGGAACCTGTGAGCTCTGGCATCTTCTGGGGTCTAGAATGCATTGAAGTTACCATCTGAGACTTCAATTTAGTACTGAGGTTAATGCCTTTCCCATTGCTCACCTGGTTTTCTGTGTGCTGAGGTGCTTTCCAACAAAGCTCCCATTCCTAAAACATAAATGTTGTTGTTTGTGAGACAGGATCCTGTTATGTAGTCCAGGCTAGTCTGACCTTGAACTCATGAACCTCCTGTCCAGCCTCTTAAGTGTTAAGATTATAGACTTGGGCCGTCATGCTTAGGGCTATGGCACTCTGTTTATAGTCTTCTATATCATACTGAAGAGAAGCGCGTTAGTGGAATCATTGGTGAGCTTTCTCTGGATGGCATTTGTTTACCTCACATTCTCCCTTCCCCAGACAGCATGTGGTTCCTTTCTTGGACAGTCAGCAGCATAGGACTCTTGAGTTTGAGGAATTCATGTTCCATTTGTTTTCTCGATTATTTGGAAACACACAAGAGACAAGAGGGCTTTCTGGACTTTTGTTGTTACCAAGCACAGAGGATTGTGGTAGAGATGGGGGGAGCGCACAAATAACTAGTGGTTTGCTAAATTGCTCTGGAGGAGGCTGTTGTGATTCTTATTGGTGAAAGCTGTCTTGCTCCAACCCATCCAAGAGGACCAGAATGCAGAAGGTCAACTCGGTTCTTCCTCAGCAAAAACCAAGCTCACTTCCTTTCCTCTTTCTGTTGACTGCCTTCTCTCCTTGGTGTTTGGCTGACTTGAGTCTGATGCCCTTTGGCCCGTTAGGTTATTTTAGGGACCTGATATTGCCAAGGAGGTCAACGGTAGGGAAATAGCAGGGACGGCCAATTGCCCTCTGTGTAGTTCTCCACAGAAAGCTGGGACACTCCAATGAAAATAAATCTCTAGAACAAGCAGTTTGATGGAATTTCGTTTTTTTACACTTGCTCTTAGCCAAAAGGCAGAGAATTTATACCCATTTCTTAAAATTAAAAACTTAATTGACGTATAATGATTTTGTGGTTTGTGGAGTACAGTGTACATGTATGGTACACACAAGTTTGGTATACGTATACATTTGTAATGATCAAATTGAATGAGTAGTTAGCATTCTTATCTCAAACCTTGGTGTTTTTTGTTTTGTTTTGTTTTGCATTTTTGAGATAGCATTGCTGAAAACCCAGTTTGGCTTCCCACTCACTGTGGCTGAAAATGACCTTGAACTTCTGATCCTCTTGCCCCGACCTCTCTAAATTCTGAGACTGCAGGTAGTCAAGTGCTGGGAATTGAACCCGTGACTTCTTACATGCTAGACCAGCACTCTACCAACTGAGCCACATCTCCAATATACTTTTTAAAAGTCGTTTTTGGCTTGGAGGCATTCAGAATCCTCCATTTGACAAAAATCTGCATGGACTTCTCCTTGGCTTTAATCACTGTGCCACGCTTCAGGACACGGCAGCCTGTCCCTCCTGTTACTTTATGATCCCCTTGCTGTCCTCTCTCCCCGTTTCCAGGCCCTGATGGCCTCTCTCTTCTCTCTTCTGTAGAGAGCTCCAATATACTGACGTGAAAACAGGTAGCATTTTTTAAATATCTGGTTTATTTCACTTAACACACAGTCTTCCAGGCTCATCTCACCCTTTTCATATCATCCCATTGTGTATACGTGCTTACTACACAGTGTACCAATTCTCCTCCCTCTGGATTCGCACCCAGGAGTAGGGTTGCTGGACCGTATGCTGGCCTAGCTCTCATATGGGACGTATCTACAGTGTTCGCCACTATGCGTGGACTAATTTACAGTTCCTATCAACAGTGCATGAGAGTGCCCTCTTCGCTGCAACATCCACAGAATTTGTTATTTTTCATGTTTTGATAATTGCTTTTTTTTTTTTTTTTTTTTTTTTTAACTCCAATGAGATGATGTCTCACTGTAGTTTTGACTCATACTTCCCCCGGTCTGTATATTGGCTACTGGCATATCTTCTTTTAAGAAATACCTTTTCTAAGCTTTTGCCAATCATTAAATTAAGTGATCAGGATGGTGATGATCATGATACTGATTTTGCATTTCAGTTTAATTTCTTAAATATTCTAGATACTTGTCGCTAGTTTCCTCTCATTATAAAAATATTTTCTCAGACTGGAGAGATGGCTCAGAGGTTAAGAGCACCGACTGCTCTTTCAGAGGTCCTGAATTCAATTCCCAGCACCCACATGGTGGCTCACAACCATCCGTAATGAGATCTGGCGCCCTCTTCTGTGTACATAATAAATAAATAAAATCTTAAAATTTTTTCTCAGCTGGGTGGTGGTGGTGCACACCTCTAATCCCAGCTCTCTGGAGGCAGAGACAGGCTTTGTGAGTTTGAGGATAGCCTGGTCAACAGAGCGAGTTCCCATTCTGTAAGGGTAAGTCTATTCTTCACTCTATTGATTTAAAAGCAGAAATATTCAAATTTGATGCAATCTTCTTGATCTGTTTTTGCTTTTTTTCTTATATATTTGAATCTTTTTAAGACTTACTTTTTTTTTTTCTTTTCGAGGCAGGGTTTCTCTGTGTAACAGCCCTGGTTGTCCTGAAACTTGCTCTGTAGACCAGGCTGGCCTCGAACTCACAGAGATCCACCTCCCTCTGCCTCCCAAGTACTGGGATTAAAGGCATGAGCCAACATGCCTGGCTATTTTCTTTTTCTTTTTTTGATTTTTTTTACTTGTTTTTATGTGTATGAGTGTGTTACCTGCATATATGTATGTTCACCATGTGCACGCAGTACCTGGGAGGTCAGAGGAGGGTGTTGGGTCCTCTGAACCGGGAGTTAACAGGAAGTTGTGAGCCACCATGTGGGTGCAACTGAAGTTATGAATAGGATAGTTACTGACTATCATGTGGGTGCTGGGGGTTGAATCCAGGTCCTTTGAAAGAACAGTCAGTGCCCCTCACCGTTGAGCTATCTCTCCAGCCCCTAATTTGGTGTCTTACTTAAAAAGAAAGAAAAGATAAATTGCCCATTATGGTGATATTTTCTTTTGTACCAAAATGTTATTTGTATAATAAATAAAGTTGCCTGGGGGTCAGAGCTATTAGCAAGCCATAGGAAAGCAGGGCAGTGGTGGTGTACGCTTGTGATCACAGCACTTGGTAGACAGAGCTAGGTAAGTCTCTGTGTGTTCAGGGATACAGCCAGCATTGGATACACATGCCTTCAATCTCAGTACCAACCATAGAACACCTGGAGGTCTATACGGACAGGCCATAATGAGGCAGTCCTGTGGTTGGGTTTACAACCAATGAGAAGGCAGAACAGAGACTATATAAGACTTTAACACAGGAAGTACGGGCTCCTTCGGAGAGGTAGGACCACTGCAGGAGGAAGGGTAAGGTTTTAGCTCTTAGCTCTGACCTCTTGGCTTTCTTCCTTGCATTGGTTCTGTGTTTCTTATTTATACGACGGTTGGTTACATCTACAGCCCATTCCACTATCCGGAACTGTTTCCCTGTGTTTTCATCTAGTAGTTTAATAATATCAGGTCTTACATTTGTGTCTTTGACTATTTTGAGTTGGTTTTTGTTTATAGTGAAAGATGGCTCTGTTCTAATGATCTATATATGAATAGCTAATTTTCCAGCACCACTTATTAAAGAAATTGTCCTTTCTCTTGTTCATGTTCTTGGTACCTTTTTTGAAAACTCAAATGGCTCTAAACAATGAATTTGTTTTTCTGATTTCTCTATTCTTTACTGTTGGTTTATATGCCCATTTTTATGCCAATATTACCCTGTTATGTTGTTTTGCTTACTATAGTTTTGTAGTATGTTTTGAATATAGTTGTGCCTGCAAGTTAGGACAAGTATTTTATATCTACAGTGTTAAGCCACATTAAATCTAGTTCCCCCTGCCTTGAAGAGGAGATGGCATATAAAGGTGTAAATTCTTTCCAGAATGTGCTAGCTAGAAAGATGTCTAAACATACCCAAGTAGAAGTTTCTAGAATAAGACTTAGGGTCTGTGACCATAGGTCTGGATTCCATATTCTCAGTTATTTGTTATTCAAGGAAAATCTCTAAGGTTATCATCATCATCATCATCATCATCATCATCATCATCACCATCATTGGCTAGGTCTCAAAATATAACCCAGGTTGGCCTTGCCTCAGTCTCCTGTTTATAAGCGTGTGCTGTCATGACCTGATCTGAGCTTTTAGAACTTTAATATTTACATTTTCCCTCCCTTCCTTCCTTCCTTCCCCCCTCCCTCTTTCCCTCCCTCCCTCCCTCCCTTCCTTTCTTTTCCCCTTGAGGGAGGGTTTCTCTGTGTAACCCTGGCTGTCCTGGAACTCACTCTGTGGACTAGGCTTGGCTCAAACTCAGAGATCCACTGGCCTCTGTCTTCCGAGTGTTGGGATTAAAGGCATGTGCCACCACTGACTGGCTTTTAGTTAGCATTTTCAAGTAGGAATAATATTAGTTCTCTTCTTACAGGGCAGTTTTGAAGAGTCAACGAGGGATCTGGAGGAATGGTTCATTGGTTAAGAACACCAGATGCTTTTCCAGAGGACCTGGGTTTGATTCCCAGCACCCACATGGCAGTAACCATCTGTAACTTCAGTTTCAATCCAATGCCTTCCTTTGACCTCTTAGGGCAGTCCGTGCACACGGTACACAGACATACATATACATAAATGAGATTCAACGAGGGACAAATAAAGTCCAAGGACATGCATGAGGGCTCTGCAGTTCAGGAGAACCTTCAGCAGGATGTGGTGGCACACACCAGTAATCATAGCACTTGGAGGAACAGCAGGGAGATCGGGAGTTCAAGACCATTCTCATCTACATAGTTTGAGACTAGCCTGAGCCACACTAGAATCCATCCCAATAACATAAAAGTAAAAACATGATAGTTGCCTTTTAGGTAAATGGTAAGGTTGATACTTCCATGTCCCACTTTCTTCTGTCCATCAGGAATAAAAAGAATAACTTCTTTTCTTTTCTTTCTTGTGTATGGTGTGTGTGTGTGTGTGTGTGTGTGTGTGTGTGTGTGTGTGTGTGTGTGCCATAATGTACTGGTTGGTTTTTGTCAAGGTGACTCGAACTGGAGTCACCTGAGAAGAGGGAACCTCAGCTGAGGAATTGTCTCCCTCAGATTGGCCTGTGGGTATGCCTGTAGGGCCTTTTCGTGATTCATGTTGGTGTGGGAGGGCCCAGCCCACTGTGGGCGGTGCCACTCCTGGGCAGTGGTCTGGCTGAATGCAGAGCAAGCTGAAGAGCTGTGGAAGCAAGCCAGTAATAAGCAGTTGCTCTATGGCCTCTACTCCAGCTTCCTGCCTTGATTTCCCGAGACGATAGAGTGTAATTTGTGTTAGCCCAGCACACCCTTTCCTCTCCAAGTTGGTTTTGGTGAGTGTTTTGACAGAGCAACAGAAAAGCAGACTAGAAGAGAGCCCAGCTCACAGGAGTCAGTCTGGTTCTCTCCTACCATGTGAGTCTTGGGATTGAACTCCCGTGGCCAGGCTTGGTGGCAAATGCCTGTACCCACTGAGCCGTCTGGCCTGTCCCCAGATAGTGCCCTTTTCACTGGGTCACTCAGAGGAGTTGATCCATGTAAGTGACTTAGTGCTATGTGTGGCCCTGTATCTTTAAAATGTTAGCTGCCACATTTTTGCAGGAGTGGACCCTTGGATGCCATCTTTCAACTTTTCTTGACCAAGCATATGTCTATTTCTTCTTAGTTTATCTCATCTGCTCCAGTCTTTCTGTTCAAGAACCAAGACATCTGCTAAGTACTAATTTGCACGTGACCCTACTGTGTGCCACAATCGTTCCCTTTCTGAAAACTACCATGGCTTTCTGAGCCTGCTTTGGAATGTATGTGTCCCTTGTCAGGGCCACTGTTCTGGAGACCATCGGCCCAGGGCAGGGTATTTTCTGTTGGGCACAATCAGCAGTGTTAGGAAGTTGTTGCCTACTAACTAAAGAGATTTTTGAGGCATGCCTCAGCTTTGCCTGGCTCTGTCTTTAATAGAATGACAGAACACAACTGAAATATGAACTTATATTTAACCAGATTTGAAAACTGAAACTCTGTCTTAGGTTAGTCCCCTCTAAACATTTATTAAAGTCATCAAAGCATGGGCACTGTTAGGGTAGAATGTATAAGGAAGGTCTTAGCTTATCAATATCTACAAACAAAATCAGTTTACATATTTCTTTTGGAGATGATCGACAGTAGCACCGGAAAGTTTGACTGAGTTTCATCAAGTGAATATTAAGGAAATGGACTTTACTTAAAGTCAAGGGAATCTATGGAATCGAGGACTGTGAGATCAAAGACATTTAGAATAATTGGATTATTATTAAAGAGAGAAAAAGATAAAAACACTGGAAGATACTTTCTTTGGGTCTATTGAACACTGATAACAAAAAAGAACAGCTGGGACGAAGTGGTGCATGCCTTTAATCCTAACACTTGGGAGGTAGAGGCAGATGGGTCTCTCTGAGTTCAAGGCTAGCCTAGTATAAAGAGTGATTTCCAGGACATCTAGGGCTACAGAGAAAAAACCCACTCAAAAAACCAAACCAAACCAAGACCAAAACAAAAAAGAAAAACAGTTCACACATTAAGCAGATGAAGTAAATGTGTAATTTTGGGAGGTGGGGGAAGGAACTGAGGCCGATTCCCAAGCAGCAACCAGCATTTTTGTACAAGGTGACAAAGACTTGGAAGAGTAAGGAGCAAGTGTAGTTGTTGTGTTTTTACTCTTTACTCTTTGGGAGCCCACCACCCAGCTCCCAAATAAATACACAGAGACTTATTCTTACTTATGAATGCCCGGCCTTATCTTGGCTTGTTTCTAGCCAGCTTTTCTAACTTAAATTATCCTCTTTACCTTTTGCCTTGAGGCTTTTACTTTTCTTTATTTCTTATTGCTTTCTTTCCTTCTTGCTCCACGGCTGACTGTGTTGCTGGGTGGCTGGCCCTCGACATCCTCTCTCCTTCTCCTTCTCTTGCTCCTCCCTCTACTCCTATTTATTCTCTCTGCCCACCAGCCCCACCTATTTTTCTCTCTGCCTAGCTTTTGCCCATTCAGCTCTTTATTAGACCAATCAGGTGTTGTAGACAGGCAAAGTAACACAGCTTCACAGAGTTAAACAAATGCAACATAAAAGAATGCAACATATCCTTGCACCATTAAAAAAATATTCCACAGCATATATGACTGCAACATATCTTAATATAATATTCCACAAGAAGTAAGTTCACACTAGATTTGTGAGAAACCATTTGCAGAAGGAGAAAAGGAAGGAGAGAGGGCAACAGGGAATGTTACCCCTCTTTGTTAGACAGGGCAAGGCGCTGGCACTAAGGCTGTCAGAACACATTTTCAGGGCTGAGGATGTAGCTCAGTCAGCAGAGTACATGCCCAACATGCTCAAAGCCTTGGGTCCCATGCCCTACACTCCGTAAACTGGGTGTAGTGTTTTGCATGGTTATCATCCCAGCTTTTGGGAGGTGGAGGCAGGAAGATGAAAAGTTCAAGGTCATTCTTGGCCACTTGGGGAGTTTGAAGTTAGCCTTGGCTAGATGAGACCCTATCTCAAAAAACAAAACCACTAAGAAAGGAAAACCAGATGTTTGGCGACCCTTTAAAACATTCCTCTACTTAAAAAAGAGAACAGGAAATAAGACAGATATACATTTGGAGGGGAAGGGCCATAGGCATGGTGGGTAATGTTGTAAACTGTTTAAGAATAATAAAGTGAGCCGGGCAGTGGTGGCACATGCCTTTAATCCCAGCACTCCGGAGGCAGAGGCAGGAGGATCTCTGTGAGTTCGAGGCTAGCTTGGTCTACAAAATGAGTTCCAGGACAGCAGCAGAGCGGTTACACAGAGAAACCCTGTCCGGAAAAACCAAAAATACATACATAATTAAATAAATAAATAAGTAATAATAAAGTGAGCAGGAGTGGCATATTTTAAGGTATGGAAATAAAGTATTTCAAGCATGAATTTATGTAGCAAACTGTGAAGAGAATGCACACGCATCTGTGTCTGTATGTATTAGTTCACTCACAGAGACACAAGCACACACAAGTATTTAGCAGCTAAACCCTAAGGAAGAGTCTCCAGGTAAGGAAGTGAGCGTGTTGAAAATACATTTTCTGGGTAAATACCTGCTGTAACTCGAGTCTTCAGTGTTTCCCAATGATCCCGTGGTAAAGAATTGCTCTGGGGAGCAGTGGAACTTTCTGGAGGCTGGGCCTAGAGAGAGGTGTTTAGGTCGTGCAGGACATGCCGGTGAACAGAGCTGTGAAGGCCTGGTGTTTTCTCCCTCCTTTTCACTTACCTGGACTGAGTTACATTTTTTTTTCTTCCATGATGCATTGCCCCATGTTCAAAACTACAGGGTCACCCAACCACAGACTGAAACTTGTAAAAGCATGAAGCAATGTAAGTCACCTTTCTTTACTGAGCATCTGTCGTATCTGGAACGTAATGGAAAGCTCGCTGACACGCACTCCGTCCTTCAGTTGGGAATCCGTCTGATCAGCGTGGTTTCTTGCTCTGGTGAAGGTCTGGACTTACGGTCACGGGAATTCGCCTGGTATAGTACACATGGTTTTGAGAGACCACGGCTGTCCAAGACGGTCATGAGTGGACTGAGCTTCCAGTCAGCTGTACTTGTCCCTCGCTCTGGACTGACTCTTTTTTGTGTACGGTGGGTTCCCCATGTCCCATTTGCCATTATTGTTCCTTGTTTAATTTTATAGCAGAATGTATCTGAAGACAAATGGATTTCAAGAATTGTGTCGTGATTTAGCTGTATTACCGAAGGTGGTAAATCAGGGTGAATTTGGAAATGAATTTTGATTCTGCGGTACTCCCACTGACTTTGAATAGTAGCCTAAAAGCCTTATAAGTGGCATTCATATGTCTGAAATAAAGTAGGACACTTGGAGACTATTGTCTGTTAAGTATGTATTTATACTTAAAGAAAATAAAAAAATAGACAAAGCTCAGAATTAAAAAATATGTAAATATTTCCCTTATTTCTACTTTTGAGAGTATTTTTAAAGCTTTCAATAGAAAAATTTGTTAATATTGCTCTCATCCGTCCTTATCATTAAAAACTTCTCAGGCCTACTGTCACCCTAAGAAGCATGAAGGCGGGGGAGGGGGGGTAAAGAGTTTTAGAGGTGAATAGATGGTCAAGATCTTAAGTTCTGCCCTTCTAATTACTGAGTAGCCTTGGAGGTGTTTGTTTGTTTGTTTGTTTGTTTGTTTTGAGCCTCAGTATCTTCACGTTCTTGTGATCCGGTGAATAACCCGTGCAACATTCTAAGGAGTACTTAGAAATCATGTGTAGTGATGGATTCAGTATTGGTTCAACTTCCCCACCCACCCTCCAGAAGAGAGGAGGCACCCTGAGTTACGCTGCTTGCACTTCACCCCACAATGTCACCAGTAAGAAGCCACAACTGCCAGCTCAAGTTTCACCCACTCCCCCAGTTCCGATCCATTTTCAGGCCGCTTCCCGAGAGCTGTTCTATTTAACGCATACATTTGATGAAACATCTACAGAATATTCTTGGAACTGCGGTTATGTGAGTAGTCACCCTATAGGGGTGAGTAGGATTGGAAACACAAGGAGATGGATACCTTGGAAGCCAAAGTCTACAACAAGAGTCACCTCTTAGCACTGACTCCCAGAAATCAGTGTTCTGGGCTCTGGTGCCATTTGTATGTTTAGTGGTCACATGCCAGGCTTGCCTTTGATTTCTGGGTTGTCTTGGTGGGATCTCTAAGGTCACTCGTAACCTTTTAGATCACTTGTCTCTAGTTGTAGAATTCTCTCAGCATCTCTATGACACGTGAGGTTCATGCACCAGGGGAATATTGACTAGAGTCTATCTCATGGAATACCCTTTAAAGGAACATTAGGAAATAATACATGCAATAAAATTTTCTTTGGACAAGTGGATTTGCAGAAAGCTATTTTGACTAGTTATAAGAATTTTTTTAAAAAATCATCTTTCTAGAGTTGTGAATACACCCAGTTGCTCTGGGAACCTCTGAGAGAAAAATGAAATATGCACTGTTTGCCAGACTTGATAGGTCACGGAACTTCTCTTTTACAGAACACCTTGGGCCTGAAGTTCCTGAACGCTCTTTGGGATGCTAGTCCAGGAAGTCTTCCTGGTTACCTTGGACTCTGTTCTTACTTGCTTCACAGGAGATCTTACTTTTCATGCCTCCTCTTCCTCCTTTTCCCAACCCCTCTCCTTCCTTTCCCTTTCTCTTTCTCCTCCTTTTCATCTTCTCTCTCCCTCCTTTTTTTCCTGCATTTCTTCCACCCTTCCCCCCCTTTTTTGGGAGAAAAATTAGGAATTCACTTTTGAGCGAATAGGGCTGGATAAAAATTTCATTTTTTTTTTTTGTTTGTTTTTCGAGACAGGGTTTCTCTGTGTAGCTTTGCGCCTTTCCTGGAACTCACTTTGTAGACCAGGCTGGCCTCAAACTCACAGAGATCCGCCTGCCTCTGCCTCCCAAGTGCTGGGATTAAAGGAGTGCGCCACCACCGCCCGGCTAAAAATTTCATTCTTGATATAAAAGACTACAGCCATCCCTCTATTGCAGTCAACCTACTGAATAAAGGAAATCAGTCATCAGCTGAGCAACACTGATATGCCTGTTCATTTTTTCAGAAGGCTGGGGCCTTTACCTAGTATATAGTATGAAAACAGGGCTTGATCATTCATTTATGCAACAAATAGTTTCCTAGTTTCTGCTGTATTTGAGTATCTCATGTTTGATTTTCAGAAAGAGTGGGATCTTCTTTAAGGTGGGACCATACTGAATTCTCAATACGGTCCAAATTTCCTTTCAAATAATACTGTTCGCCAGGCGGTGGTGGCACATGCCTTTAGTCCCAGTACTCAGAAGGCAGAGACAGGAGGATTTTTGAGTTCAAGGCCAGCCTGGTCTGCAGAGTGGGTACCAGGACAGCCAGGCTTACACAAGAAACCCTGTCTCAAAAAAACAAAACAAACAAACAAAAAACCCAAACAAAACAAAACAAAACAAAACAAAATTAAGTACTATTGTCCGTATTTCCTTTCAAATAATACTGTTCAGTTCCACCACCACCCCAACCAATCAAACAATACTGTCCATATTCCCTTCAAATAATGATGTTGAATGTTTGCGGAATTCAAACGAGCAGTTGGGATGTACCAGGCTTTATGTTAGACTGTTCACCTCCTTAACTGCTGCAGAAGGCCAAGAAGGAAGCTAAAATAGAAGAAACGCTGCTCACCGTGGAGGAGACATCTCCTTGAACCACATCTAACAAGCCAGAAAAATAAAATCTGTTTGCCTCCCCTTGAGACTTCACTTTTATCTGCCTATAGGAAGTAGCTGCTTTGCCAGCTCCTCTGGGTTCTCAGAGCGTTGTACATTTGAACATTTTAAACAAAGACGACGACGACGACGACGACGAGCCACCGGCTCAAGCCTGGAGAAGGTGAAGTTTGCTCTTTCTTGATCACCCCTGCCCATGCGTGGAGAAAAATCCTCCAGACACTGCCACTGTCCTCGTTAGACCTTTTCCCTAACCACTCTTACTGCGGTAGAGTGTCGGGGGAGGCGTCATTGGCCGAAAAGGCTGGGACATAAGCAAGTAGATTATCAAATGTTTATACTTACGTTTGAACCCATTGAGACAGTTGTTTACTTGGCCACAGGTGACATTAAAGAACTCGCATTTGCTCAGGCCACTTAGTGCACTTGGCTTTTGGCTTAGGGGAACACATCTTTTCCTGTTAAAACACCAGGGTCTGGGTTAGCACAGCTCATTGGTGGGGCACTTGTTCAGCACGAGAAGGTTCCAGATTCTAAAACTGGAAAGTGCAAACAGTATGTGGGAAGGCGCATTTTCTTATGGATAGCACGACCCTGACCCTGCCTATCTGCTGACTTTTATGGCTGCCTCTACTACCACACATCAGAAAATATTCACTGCTAGAAAAACAGTAAGTTAATTCGTATCTCCCTTTGACTGTTTTATAACACTTGATCCTATGGCCTGGCTTAAAAGTATTTTCCCTCTAAATTTTGATTAATATATGTAATTTCATTGGTAAAATGTGGTCTTTAAGGGGCTGGAGAGATGGCTCAGCAGTTCAGAGTACTGGCTGCTCTTCCAGAGGACCTGGGTATAATTTCCAGCACCCACAACTGTCTGTAACTCCAGTTCCAGGGCACCCAACACCCACATACAGACATACATGCAGGCAAAACACCAATGCACATAAATAAAAAAAATTTAAAAATGCAGTCTTTAAAAAACTAATTTATGCCACAAGGGTTTGTTGAAGATGTGCTCCTCAGCTGTCACATACTGATTTTTTTTTTTTTTAGCTCTTGTGACAAATATTGGTAAGCTGCTCACCAAGCATTTCTCTCTCTTTTCTTTAGACACACAGAATATATTTCTTCACAGAAGACAGATTGTGATGTTGTGGACAAAGGGAGACCACATGTGACGTTTCTTGAGCCAACCTCCCTGTGATCCCTTATGTCTCTTTCCTTCTATGTGTTTCATTTTTGGGGTGGTGCTTGGGGCAGAACCTGGGGCCTCTCACTTGGCAGACGAGGGCTGGTCTAGCACTGGGCTCTGCCCCCGCCCCCACCTCTGTTTTTGTTGAAAATGGGCATGACCTTGATGAGGCTCTGGGTTGAGGGGACAGAACCCAGGGCAGAAGGAGGAGCCTCGGTGCTTGAATCAGGGCAGGGGTGAAGGGAAGGTGTTGCCTCTTACCAGAATATTCATTTCAGACTTTGTGTGTGCAGGAAATAAACTTCTCTGTCGTCTGAGCCTCTTGGCAGTCTTGGGTTTGTGTTTGGAGTTGATGGGACCCTAACTGCTGCAGTCCCCAAGGAGCATGAAAAAGGTGTCGAGCAGAGAGATCATGACTTTGGAGCACAGCAGAGCTGGACTCCTGGCTCTGATGTTTATTACTGGGTGACCTTTGAACCAGTCTCTTCATTGTCCCTAGTGCAGCCTGAGCTACGTGGTCCATATACATCTAGAGGTCATGTGACAACAGCTACTGCTTCTCCTTCAGCCTAACCTTACTCTCTTCTTCCTCCTTCTCCTCCTCCTTCTCCTCCTCTCCATGTCTTTGGCAGTACTGGAGGTCAAACCCAGAGCCTCTGGATGCTAAGGCAAGCACTTTACCATGAAGCTATAGTCCCAATCCTGAATACTTTTTTCTTACGGAGTTTATTCTCTTGGCAAGTTGGTGTGAACGGAATGGTATTTCATTCTCTTTCTCCTGACCCATCACAGCTAATGGTTTAATAACCCGCTAAAGGTCTCAACTGCTAACAGGCCCGTAGAGGATGAGACTGGGAGTCATTCCTGAGACACATGGAACAGTGGAATCCAGTCTCACTGGAGCCATATTGGCATTTTCCATGGAATAATGAAAGCATCACTTGCTACTTCCCTGAAAAAGGAGGTGAAACACACTTTTGAAGAGACAATTGTGTGTCTGTGTGCATGTGTGTGGGGGGGGGAGGTGGGGTGGGGGGTGGGGAGGATGCCTGACTTTAGCGGCTGCAGTTAAATGTGAGTAGATCTGCTTGCAGCTGGAGAGCCACGACTACTGAGCTGGACCAAACAAGTCACATTTCCTAGTGCAGACAAGGCCTTGGCCTCCCTTGGTGGTGCCTGGTCGAGGGCCTTCGGCTTCTTCCTTGACTGTCACTTGGGTGAGTGATTGTGTTTGGTGAGAAACATTTTCTGGTGAGTCTTTGGGTCTTTTCTCCTTCACCACTGTAAACTGGGCTGTGATGTATCCAGAGGCCACAGTTAAGCGTCTCAGCTGGGGAAGGGTAACTGAGTGGTAGGGAATCCATGATCTCTGTGGAGATTCTTACCTCAGTGAGCTCCAACCTATGATACTGTCAACTCTTATGTTCCATCTTGCCTTATAGAGACTGATTAAGCTGCTAATCCCATTAAAAAATACCACAGGAAGATCTTGAATTATTGTCTATATGTATGTATGTATATATACATAACGTAAGCACACACACACACACACACACACACACACATTTGTATTTAATTTGCTTTTTTGCTTGTGTTGCCTGTCTTGATCATAAGCTTGACTTGTAGGAAAGCATGTCAATGGCTTCAGGACTAGAGATCATCTAGATAACTTATTTCAAATGCTGTCTGCTTTGCCTATTCAGGTCCAGTCAGAACACAGAGCTGTGTTGGGGGCACAGCTCTCCCAGCACAGGGGATGGTGGTGGTGGTAGGTTTGGGGGGAGGTGGAAGACGGGGGTAGGGTGGTGGTAGGGGCGGTGTGTTGGTGTTTCCATTGGTCTTATTTTGCAAAAATAGAGCCGAAACAGAGCTCTTCAGTCTATTCTACTTGTATCAATTTTTAATAAGGAATAGAGACATATAGAAAATTAAATTCTCATTTTAATGCTGTTACAAAAATGAATAGATTTTTATTGAAAGGCATATATCCATTGGGGTAATGTAGCTGTTTTGATATTATTTGGTACTGTCCATTTGGAATTTTCCAAGAACGCAGATGTGGTCAATCGCATAGTTTGGTAGTGTTGCTGAATAAGGGTCTCTCTTATTCTTTCTGTTAAAGAATTATTTACTCAAGAAAGGGGTTATGCCGGGCGGTGGTGGCGCATGCCCTTAATCCCAGCACTCGGGAGGCAGAGCCAGGCGGATCTCTGTGAGTTCGAGGCCAGCCTGGTCTACAAAGTGAGTTCCAGGAAAGGTGCAAAACTACACAGAGAAACCCTGTCTTGAAAAACAAAAACAAAAAACAAACAAAAAAAAACAACAACAAAAAATTCCCAGGTTGGTGTTGGGGGCAGAAGAAATCTTTAGCTACAACAAGACTTAGAGATGTAAGTGATATGAAAGCCCTTATCAACACCAAAGCTCCAAGGCAGAAACACTATTGTTGCTGTACTCACAAGTGACTTTTTTTTTTTTTTTTTTTTTTTTTTTTTATCACATAAAGGTATTTGACTCTACAGAACATGCATGGATGCAGCGTGAGAAAGGACAGAGGTTGTACCAGGAACCCTAGTGTTAGGTCGCTTCTATCCCATGCATCTCTGTCCTCCCAAAGACCAAGAGAATATGAGCAAAAATATCTTTTGTTTTCAGTTTCTGAATATGTACATTCATACGTGTGGTGTGGTAATCTGAATGTAATTGGCCCATAATCTCACAGGGAGTGGCACTATTAGGAGGTGTGGCTTTGTTGGAGTGGGTATGACCTTGTTGGAGCAAATGTGTCCCTGTGGGGGTGGGTTTTGAGGTTTCCTATGCTCAGGATACCGCCCTGTGTCTTCCTGTTGTCTGCAAGATGTAGGACTCTCAGCTACTGGTCCAGTACCATGTCTGCCTGCAAGTCGCCATGCTCCCGGTCATAATGATAATGGACTGAACTTCTGAAACTGTAATCGAGCCACCCCAATGAAATGTTTCCCATAGAAGAGTTGGCATGGCCGTGGTGTCTCTTCACAGCAATAGAAACCTTAAGACTTGTGCTATGTAGATAGCAATGCTATGACCAGTCTCAGATATGTGGTATGCCTGGCAAACCAAGTGTGAAGTGGTTGACCACTTCAGCCAGTCTTTGCCATCATTAACTGTGTTGATGAACCTGCCCATCAGTCTCTCATACACCAGGAGAAGCATAACAACAGCTCAGCCGGGAGAAAATGAGGCAGGTTGTAACATACTGTTGTATGGTTAGCCAGACTCCGTGAGGGAGAAAATAAGGCAGGATGTAACATACTGTTGTATGGTTAGCCAGACTCCGTGAGCAGCCACTGGCAGACTCCCGTTTTCTGAGGCTACCATGCCACCTCAGGGGGCATCGTCTGCCTGGCCAATCTTTGGTGCAACCTACGGATTCTTTTAAAAGTCCATGCTCCCACTGTAGAGTTGCTGTGGACTCCACAGGGTCCCTGGCCCCAGCTTCCTGGGCAGGTAGTTTTTGGCCTGGAAGCTCAGAGACGCTCTGGTAACTACAGCTGTTCATACTTGAGGATGGGCCTGGAAGGGCTCCCAGACACA
This sequence comes from Peromyscus aztecus, assembly GCA_902168405.1. Taxonomy (NCBI): domain Eukaryota; kingdom Metazoa; phylum Chordata; class Mammalia; order Rodentia; family Cricetidae; genus Peromyscus; species Peromyscus aztecus. The sequence continues at coordinate 17,863 of CABHPQ010158334.1, read as the reverse complement.
TCTCCTCCTCTTTCCTGGTGTTCCACTGGGGAACAGGGCTGCTTCGGGCCATCTGGTTTCCTTCAGGCTCAGGGCATCTGGGCAAGGTCCTTCCTACGCCTGTCTAACTATACAGAAATCTCTATGAATAGAGAACAAAAATGCAAACCTTTGCCACGCAGGACAGGAACCTGCCTTGCCGCAAACTGCCTATCTGCAGCCAGCTTGACATTTCGGACATTTCTGCAGGAGTAGTGTTCTGTCCTCTCGTGACATGCTTAATTTGTGTTGTGTTTTTAATATCCTTGAAAGTGTCCATCTAATGAAAGGAAAACAATGTGTGTCTTGGCAGAATCTTGTCTCCACTTCCAAATCTTTCACTGGCAGAATTCACATTAATGCTAATGAAATCTTAATGCTGAAACTGTGTTCTGCAATGGGGGGATGGTCTCCCCTGCACTGAAACACATTTTCTTCTCATTAGCCCCACCATCTTTATTAATATTAACAGTAATAAAGAGAATTAGGCAGGATGGCTTCTGGCAGACCCCAGAATTAATGGGGGCAAAGGGAAGGGAAGATAAATGGTTGGACAGTTCAGATCTATTTTGATAGGGAATGAACTGCATCCTCCTGGGACCCTCATAAGAGTTGTTTAGTTCTAAATGAGGAATGCCATGAATCACTGTCATCCAAGAGCTGTTCACACTAATGGAGAAGGCTCGTAGATGGAGCCTGGTTCTAGAGAAAAATCTATACCGGGATGATTTCACAGCTGGTTTCATGTGTGTATGTGCAGACATGTCCGTCTGTCCGTCCGTCCGTCCGTCCGTGTGTGTGTGTGTGTGTGTGTGTGTGTGTGTGTGTGTGTAATGTTCATGGTTACACATCTGTGGTCAACAGACAAGTTATTCAGAATTTGTTCACTCCGAGATGTTTTGCTCTGGGGCTGTATTATTTAATGTATATCCATAAATATTTTGTAGTTCTAATGTACTGAAGACTGTCTCACTCACCCTATAAAATATTTTAAAGATAAACACAGTGATGGAAATAGGGACTGAGCTAGAGGAACTTTCTTTCATAGCAGAAGAGAAAATTTCACACTGTGGGAAAGTCAATCACAAGCGGCAAATGAGGCGTTTCCTGCGGACTCTTTCCCTTTTGGAGCTTTCTTTGAATTATTTTTTTCCTGCCTGTTCAAGCATTGAATGTCACCATTGCAGATCTCCCTACTGTTCCCAGGTCTATTTGTCATTCTGGGGGGAGCTGAGACACCTCTAAATTGTCCCTGGGGAAGAAAACTACAAGGGCATGTGGGGACAGAAGACTTGGGCCACTACACCATCCCTTGAGGGTTTCTTGGCTTCCTATTGCTCTAAGCAAGGCCTGTGCCACAGAGATTTTGGCTGGAGCAGACGGGAGTCAAGGGTGGTCCATTTGCTGAAGGCTGGTCTGCTAATACTTGGAGGACAGGCTGTCTGGAGGGACTTCACTTGAACTTCAATGACTTGTTCTAGAGTGGCTAGCAGTAAGATAGCTCACACCTCCCTTTCCACTCAGACAGCACCCCAGGGGCCTCCCCATCACCCTAAGCTGGATGCCACAATATGGGGCCCGCATGCTGACTGTTTTGTTTCAACATCAGCAGGGTGGCATGGTTAATAGAAAGCATTACGTGCTGTTAGGACCTGTGAACAGAGCCCGTTTTCTGCAGGGGAAGGAACAATGATTCACAGCCGAGTCATGCCCACAGAGCTGAATTCAGTCTGGGTGCCACCCTTGCAGAGCAACAGAACGAGTCAAAACTTGCTCAGAGGATGGTGTCCATTTGGGACTATCCAAGGAACTGAGCCTGTTATCTGGGGAAGCACCCGAAGGTATGACTGTCTCGAAGAGCTTTCCCAGGGAAAGGAATTACATTCTTTTTGTGATGCTCTGGAGGCCAGAGTGGGACCTCTACAGACTCTATGGAGAAATGTATTTCCGTTGCCCACCACTCACGGTTGTCTAAACATACCTCAGGTTGTCATGACTTTTGACAATCCTACCAAATTCTGCGGTTTGGCATGCTGTTTTGATGCTCTGCACATTTTAGCATAGGCTGCTGATGTGGTCATGGGAACCCTGGATATTTGAACATGTTTTTTAAGGCAACAGGAAAGCTGACCAAGATACCAACTCTCTTACTTAAATTTATTTTTGAGACGGGGGTCTCACATAGCTCAGGGTGGCCTCAAGCTTGATATGTAGCTGAGGATGACAGTTGAATTTCTGATCCTCTGCACCCACCTCCGGAGTGCTGGCGTTACAGGTGTGGGCCAGCAATCCCGGTTTGGGCACTACTAGCTAGGGCTTTGAGCTCGCTAGGCAGGTACTCTACCAACTGAGCTACACCCCCGGCCCTTTCTTGGTCCATTTTCCTACTTCCTCCTTTGATGCCCTTCTGTCCCTCCCTTGGGCTCCGATCTTGGGACACACACCATCCATCACTTGCCCCTTGTGAGTGGATGACAGAGGTGAGTGCTGCGGTCAGGGTTGAAAGCACAGGGTTGAGAGTCACAGGTTTATTTATATGTTAGAGTAGTGGGCAATTTCTGCTGTTACCTCAAGGCTTCAGTTATAATTCTGTACTTTGCATGTCAAGATGTCCGTGTGTCAAAATGGCCTCGCCACAATGTTGTTCTGACAGCTAACTGGACATGTTAGTCAAGTATGTTGCACAGGAAATTAAGCATGATAGGGGTGGCCGGACATGGTTATTTATGAGATGTTTTGTAATTTTAAAATGCTGTAATTCAATAGCTCCCAGACGCAGGTCCTTGAACCACACTGGTTTGTGAGACCTTCTGTATTAAAATACAGAAAAATAAAAACAATAGATGTAGTTTTCTCTAAGAATAAATTCAATTCTACAGAGTCTCCTTAATTTAGAGATAAAGTTCCTCATTTTTTTTTTTTATAATTGTCTTGAAGTAATGGTGACAGTTGATGGCATTTTAAAATGTGAGTGAACAAAATAAATCTGCCTATCTCACCAGTACTTTATTTTCCTTTTACCAGTATGTAAAACCTCAGGATTTGATTATTCTGATTCAGGTCTCCTAATCTTCGGGACCTTACTTAGTTGCTTTTGAAACGTGTGCAGATCACCTGGGTCCCATATTTCACAGCACAGTGGTGTCTCTGGGTAGCGGAATGCAGGCTGTGGTTCTTTCCCACTCCAAAGGTCATGTGTTCCGTCTGACACACCAAGTCAGTGTTATTCAAATGCATTGTCTTGTGGGTGGATGGAACGATGGTGTGGGACAGAAAACCTTCTCCTCTTCTCTAGTGTTTTCCATGATTAGCATTTGCTTCTCAGCATCGGGGAGCTCGCAACACTTCTAGGACGCATTACCCGAATTGCTGTTGTTCTGGGATCTGTTTTAAGATTCCCTAACGCTGTGCCTCCCACCCCCCAGCAAACAGTGAGTTTCTGGAGGCCAGAAACTCTGACTGATTGTGACTGATTAAGCTTTGACCTGTCAGTGCTGCTACACTGCCTGGGAGTAAGAGGTCATTTCAGAAATTAGGAGGTGAGTGATGCATGAGTTTCCAAGGGAAGCAAGATTCTGCCCCCTTGGTCACCACATGGCTAAGCTGTGAGGTGGCTGAAAAGGTTTCTATATGGGCTTGTGTGACTTCCTGAGGAGATAAGAGCAGCTGCCTATTTACTCTAGACAGGATACCGATGACTGAACAAAGAAACACTTCCACCACGTCTAGCTTGCATTTACTGGGGTCACTGACAGAAACATATGTAACAGGTTACTCACAGGTCACAGGTTAGTCAAAGGTAGCTGTATCATCAAAAAGGCCACCCTGGCATGGACGGTGACTCACAAAAGCTGTATCTTTGCATAACTTGTGGGCAGTTTCACCAGAGAGTCAGCTCCTCCCAGCAGATGTTACTGTTTCTGTAACCTTGGGGAAGGGCCTTGTGAGTCCTGTAACTGTCGTGAGTTTCCTGAGCCTTGTATGTTTCTTTAGCTTCCTGAGTTTTCATGCTTTCTCCTAGGCAGAATATTCCAGTTCTGAAGCCATTGCTTTACAACAGGTGGCCTCATCTTTTCTGTTTTCCTCAGCACCATATCTATGAGGGACAGCAACAGACGAGGACCAAAGCCATGTTTTAGGGATGAAGTCTTATCAAGCGTCTTAAAGCTGAAGCCATGATCCTTGCTGGAGCCTCTGTCCTGGCCAGTAGTGCTCCCTGTCCAGTGTAGCTTGCCATGGGAAGGAGCCCTGCCACACACCTTGGTACTGTTGTGCATGTTCTTGGCTCTATGAGCAGGCCTCTTAGACAGCTACCTATTTGCTAAGATCACTGCTCACTGCCCATCTTCCCCCATAGCTCTAGGGCTTAACTCAGGCCTTTGCAGGTTCTCAACATGTATGTGAGGAAAGTTTTGTAGTGAGAAGGAGTGGACCATTGAAATTTAATGGGAAAGTGCAGGGCTTGTCTCAAGTCCTGGCTAGAGTAGTCTGTGAGGCTGGACCATCTCAGCTAGTCACCTTAAAATTGTCCTGAGCAGTTTGTAGTCCAAAGCTGAGCTTTGGGTGGTGTTTTTCAGCCTGGTGGTGTTATCATAGTCCTGAATCATTGTTGTGTGGCCCCATCACCCTTTTGGAGACTTCAAAGATCACTGATAGGCATGGTTTTGGTTCACTGCAGAAAACTTAAACATTTTAAATGTTGTATGCAGCAGATCTCAAAGAGGTTAAAGGATCAGTAGTTAAGTACATCTAGAGTACAAAGACTTAATTTCTAGTTACCTGATAGAGACTCAAACCCAAAATCATGTACAGGAAGCTAGATAACACCTTTTACTAGAATTAGTTAGTACTCTATGTAACCATTAATATCATGACAAAAAGTTTAGAAAATACATTAATCTTATAAATTTTGAGATAATATTTATACCTTAAGAAAAGCTTTAAGGAGTCAAAATAAAACCAAAGGATTATGATATTAGTAGCAATAGAATAGTTCCTAATTTTGGTTTTTCTTCTGTCCCATATCAGGTGGCTCTTCTGACCTAAGACAGAGTTTTGGATTTTCCTTTTTACAAGCATACAAGGTTTAGAGGAGAGAGGGGCACTCCAACTCCTAAGCCAGCTTTAATTTTCAATTGGACTGGGACTACAAAAAGATCATCTGCATTATATGTATGTCTTTAGAGAACAGCAGAAACAAACATTTGGGAAGATTCATGAAATTTTATCCTGTTGGAGATGTGATATACAATCAGCCAATTTACTCCTTTTCTTGGGACACTTTTTCTAAATGATTTGTCCTTTTTCTTCACATGTCTCATTTGTCAATGGTCTTCAGATTCCTTAGTTGGATGGCTTCATTCTCCTCTAGGAATTCTCAGACTGAAAGGGCCGAGCTCCTGTCTCCCCTCTGCCTTATCACTTCCTCTCTCTGCCTAGCCATATCACTTCCTGTTTCTTCCTCCCAAGTACTGGGATCAAAGGCATGAGATCTCAAGTGTTGGGATTAAAGGTGTGTGCCACCACTGCCTGGCCTCTAGTGGCTAGCGCCTTACTCTGATCTCCAGGCAAGCTTTATTTGTTAGAGCACAAACAAAATATCACCACACCCTCTCCCTATTAAAGAACTGGAGGCCAGCATGATCCAGAACAGAGAGTAGTAGAGGACAGTGGATATGAACATGGTTGATTCTGGAGTGGCAAAACAGGCTCAGGGTGTAGTGAAAGGGTAATCCTGCTCCTGGAGTTAGCTTCTCAGTGAGTTCAAACAGCACATGACAGTTTACCAATATGATATCTATTACAGACTCCAAGCCACATTGTTATTTTCTTGGTTGATGGTTTGGATCACAGTGAAGAAGGAACTCAGGAAGGGGCTCAGAGAGCATTCCTGAAGCATCCGATACTCAGATTACAGCCTATGCTGGTAGAAGGAGGTGACCAGAAAGAACTTCAATAAAAAAGTTCTTATTTCTATGTTCATTTATTTGTATTAAAAATTTATTTATTTATTTTTTACAGATGAGTGTTTTATCTACATGTACGTATGTGCACCACCCTTGTTTCAGGTGTTCCAGGAGGTCAGAAGAGGGCATCAGATGCCCTGGAACTGGAGTTACCGACGGTTGTGAGCCAGCCTGTGGGTGCTGGGGACTGACCCCGGGTCCTCTGCAGGAACAACAAGTGCTCTTGACTACTGAGCCATCTCTCCAGTCCCTAGATGAGCCTTTTCAAAAGACATTCACGATAGCCACAAACACTATAAAATACCTTGGCATGACACTAACTAAACAAGGGAAGGACCTGTATGATAAGAATTTTAAATCTCTAAAGAAAGAAATTGAAGAAGATATCAGAAAATGGAAAGATCTCCCATGCTCATGGATAGGTAGGATTAACATAGTAAAAATGGCAAGCTTACCAAAAGCAATCTACAGATTCAGTGCAGTCCCCATCAAAATCCCAACACAATTCTTCACAGATCTGGAAAGAATAATAATACTCAACTTCATATGGAAAAACAAAAGACCCAGGATAGCTAAAAGAATCCTGTGCGATAAAACAACCTCTGGAGGAATCACCATCCCTGACCTCAAACTCTACTATAGAGCTATAGTAATAAAAACAGCTTGGTACTGGTATAAAAACTGATACACGGACCAATGGAATCGAATTGAAGACCCTGACATTAATCCATGCACATATAAACACCTGATTTTTGACAAAGAAGCCAAAACTATACAATGGAAAAAAGAAAGTATCTTCAACAAATGGTGCTGGCATAAATGGATGTCAATATGTAAAAGATTACAAATAGATTCATATCTGTCACCATGCACAAAACTCAAGTCCAAGTGGATCAAAGACCTCAACATAAATCCAGTTACTCTGAACCTGATAGAAGAGAAAGTAGGAAGTACTCTTGAACACATTGGCACCGGAGATCACTTCCTAAATATTACACCAACAGCACAGACCCTTAGCACAACAATTAATAAATGGGACCTCTTGAAACTAAGAAGCTTTTGCAGGGCAAAAGACACAGTCATTAAGACAAAAAGACAGCCTACAGAATGGGAAAAGATCTTCACCAACCCCACTTCTGACAGAGGATTGATCTCCACAGTATATAAAGAACTCAAGAAACTAGACATCAAAATACTGAGCAATCCAATTAAAAAATGGGCTAAAGAACTAAACAGAGAATTCACAAAACAGGAATCACAAATGGCTGAAAGACATTTAAAGAAATGCTCAACATCCTTAATCATCAGAGAAATGCAAATCAAAATGACTCTGAGATACCACCTTACACCTGTCAGAATGGCCATAATCAAAAACACTAATGACAGTCAATGTTGGAGAGGATGAGGAGCAAAGGGAACACTCCTCCACTGTTGGTGGGAATGCAAACTTGTACAACCACTATGGAAATCAGTATGGCGGTTTCTCAGAAAATTAAGAATCGAAGTACTTCAAGACCCAGCCATACCACTCTTGGGCATATACCCAAGGAATGCTGATTCATACCACAAAGATACATGCTCAACTATGTTCATAGCAACACTATTCGTAATAGCCAGAACCTGGAAACAACCTAGATGCCCATCAACTGAAGAATGGATGAAGAAAATGTGGTACATATACACAATGGAGTACTACTCAGCAGAGAAAAACAATGACAGCATGAAATTTGCAGACAAATGGATGGAACTAGAAAAAATCATCCTGAGTGAGGTAACCCAAATCCAGAAGGACAAACATGGTATGTACTCACTCATAAGTGGATTCTAGATATAAAGTAAAGAACAATCAGACTACAACCCACAGAACCATGGAGGCTATATATATAGCATGGGGGACCCTAGGATGACTGTGGCTTATAATAAGTTTTGGTTTTACTCAATTACTGAGCAAGCCTCAATGAAACATATCACTATTAAGATAAGAATTTATACTGTATCAAGCTGATAATAGAAAAATAAATAAATTAATTAATTTAAAAAAAGAAAAAAGAAAAGAAAAATTTGAACTATTAAAAAAAAAAAAGACATTCAATGGCTGTTTGTTTCAGGTGCACTTTGCACTCGAAATCGTCTAGTGGCCACCCAGCTTCCTCTGCAGTCAAGTTGGCTGCATAATTAGCTCTGGCCACTGACAATGCATGTGGGGAGCCAGCTGTCAGGGACTCCAGAGCCAGTGCTGTCTTCCATCTTTGCTTTTCTCGGCAGGAATCCAGGCCAGCGGGTGACATGTGTCTCACTGGACAGACAGAAACTGGATCCAGACTCCCCAGAAGGAGGAGGGTCTGGTACTTCCTACCTGGCTTTTGTAGCAGCGAGAAGAAAATTACATGCTAATCTTTGGAGACTTGGTTTATTTATTTGTTAGCTCTGTAGAGGGTATCTGATCCCGATTACGTCTTCTCAAAGAAAAGATGGGGAAATTCTCCCATGGTGGATGTGAATAACAGCGCTAGAGAACGGAGTAGGAAATGGTCTGTCTTCACAACTAATAAACATTAGCTGTGAGATTCAAGGTGATTCAGGGAGTGAGCTCATGAGGTAGAAGTAGAATATGATTGTAAATATGCAAACAGTGGACATTTACCTGATTGTGAATCACTGTGTTTCTGACAAGAACATATAAAAGGAGATAAAGACACAGGGTCTGGTCATGCCCTTGAGAGAAGTCCTGGCTGTGCGGAGGAGAGGCTGAACCTTTCGGAAGATGTACCTGTGCTTTGGCGAAGAATGCTCCGGGCTGTATTGACTGGATGTCATTCCACATTTAGGTTAAACAGCGCCTTGCTCTTGTGAATCAATGCTTGGCTGACTGCATTCTGATAATATGTAACTTGACGTTAGTGGTCGAAGTGAGTTAGAAGGCCTTCATTCGAGCCCTGGCTTGGCCTTCTTATTTCTAGCCCATTCTTTTTTTTTTTTTTTTTGGTTTTTCGAGACAGGGTTTCTCTGTGTAGCTTTGTGCCTTTCCTGGAGCTCACTTGGTAGCCCAGGCTGGCCTCAAACTCACAGAGATCCGCCTGACTCTGCCTCCCGAGTGCTGGGATTAAAGGCGTTGCCCATTCTTATGTATTAACCATGGAGCAATCTAGTTACTAGTCTCAGCTTCTATAGGGCAGTGGGTTCAACTATGGTGGTTGGATTGGTTCTCTAAGTACAGTTAACAGCTGGTGTGTGAATGCAACTTTGAGCCCCAATCCTGGAGGCCACTGTTAGGCTTTTGGGCATCCAGATCATCAGTCATCAAAGACTTGGCCTTCGGTTTTGCTATGCAGGGTTGTGCAGTGAGAGTCTTCCACATGCATACTTTAGGTCATTTGTATATGTGATCTAACGGGAAACCCCAAATTGACCATCAGAGAATCATCCCTTTGGGGGAAAAATGTGACCACTTAATAAAAAACCTACAGGCCTAACCATAAATAGCATCCATTATCCTCACTAGGTGAATTTTAGAGAGAGAAGTCATTCCAACTAACAACGACTCTGCCATTTCTAGAGAAACCTTAAAGAAAATTCTGGATTGAATAAAATATTTACCTCTAGTGATTTATTTGGAAACTACTGACAAAGGCATGCTCATAAATAATTTTTTCTAGTATGAGAATTAGGCTTTGGGAATTTTCAGTTCTCTTTGTCCGTTCTTTCTAGTGCCAGACTTGAAAGTAAGTGGGATAGGTTCCCACGTCCTTCACACCAACCCCCAAGCTGAAAGGAGAATGAGAAGCATCATTTTTATTGTAAAATATTATACATATACATAAGAATGTCTAAATGAGGAAGAGAAGAAATAGAAAGTAATTTCCTAGTTCCACTTCCCTTAAGTAGCCACTATGGACAGTCTGGTGAATAACTTTCCAGATTTTCCCCTAAATATATGTAGTCATATGGTTTATTATTAACAAATAAGGGATAATTTTATGTATGCTGTCTTGTAATTTATGTCTTTGTCTCTGAACAGTGTGTCTTAGATATCTCTTTCATTTTAGCACATTTGCATATTTTAGTGGATGTGGAATTTTCCATTTTATCTGTGTACTAGAATACCTAGTATATATAATGTATACAATCTATCCTATGTGTATATTGTATGTACTCTGTATTTCCTTATGTACTCTATGACACTATTCTAATCAAGTTTTAGATACAGAAACATTGTGTCTGAAGATACTTGATTTTCCAGTCATGATAGACACTAGCTTTCTAATAGCTTTTTAGTAGCTTCTGTCAAAACGTCCCCATCACCTGTACACTTAGCACTGCTATTGTGCTTGGATTTGCATTTTGATAGTCTTAAAAAACCAGAAAGCCTAGAGCTAGAGTTCCTTGTGCAAAGTAGAGGTATTGTTGACTTGCTAAAATGGGAAAACAAATCCATAGAGCTCTATCTGACTGGTTTCGCAAACAAGATGGTCACAATGAGTCATGAATAAAGACAGAATCACAGCTCATTTGACATGCTCTGCAGGGGTCCTACCTCTTGCTTCCCTCCTTCCCCTACGATAACTACCACATATGAAGAGGTATGTTGTAACCCGAATTTTAAATGGTCTTACTAATAAAAAACCCAGAGCCAGGTATTGGGGTGAATGCTGAAAGATCAGAGAGCAAGCCAGCCACGTCTTACCTCTAGGAGATCCTCAGCTCAAGCGTGAGAGAGATCCTGTTTCCTCAGACTGCAAGCCTCTGGGTCCTCACCCAGAAGTGTCTCAGCTGAACTGCTGCCATCACTAGCTTACCTCTACAAAATCCTCAGTCTAAAGAGCATCTTAGTTGAACTGCCTAAAAAGCTTCTAGTTCCTTTTCCCAGCTTCATCTACCTTTCTGTGTCCTGCCATGTCACTTCCTCGGATTAAAGTCGTATGTGCTTCCCAGTACTGGGATTAAAGACGAGTGCCACCACTGCCTAGCTCTGTTTCCGGGGTGGTCTTGGACTCACAGAGATCCAGATGGATCTCTGCCTCCCGAGTGATAAAATTAAGGGTGTGTTCCAGCACTGTCTGGCCTCTGTGTCTAATCTAGAGGCTGGCTCTGTTTTCCGATCCCCAGATAAGCTTTATTGGGGTGCACAATATATTGGGAGATACAATGTATCACCCCAGGGTGTTGGCTTGGCAAAAGTGAGAGGTTATAGTCATGGCTAAACTGAAAGGTTGCCAGCTGTGGTAGTCCATACTCTTTATCCCAGCACTCAGGAGGCAGAGGAAGGAGGATTTCTGAGTTCAAGACCAGCCTGGTCTGAGTTCTAGGCTGGCCAGGACTGCATAGTGGGACTGTCTCAAATAAACAAACATGTGTAACAACAGCAGTAAAGTGAATTGTCCGTGACTCCTTATCATGCCCTTGCTGGCCTTGCGTTGAGGGGATTTCCTCATCCAATAGGTGGTATTCTGTGGGAATTAGCTGAGAAGGTAGATGGCCATCCCTCACACATTGCCTGGCAGGTGGTATAAGGTTAACAGAGTGGAGACGTCCTCCAGCTATCTCCTGAGCACCTTTGCACTGCTGGTAACAGAGGGTTGGCTCAAGGACAGAACTTTAACAGTGAGAAACATTTCTGCCTTTAAACTGTTTCCTGCCTAGAGAAGGGTGAGCATTTAGTAGTTGGCACATTCTTTTTCTTTTGACTGGCTTGCAAGTACTGGACGTGAGATTATACTGTTGAACTTCATGTTTGTTGATCTGTTTAGAGCAACTTTCTCCAAATGTCCTAATCATGACCCTGACCGTTTGGTTTTGCTGCATTAAAAGGGAACAGGTCACGGTACTGTGTGCTCACATTAGACACATACGGGTCTGTTAAATATGCCCACTGCGGGTCTGTTAAATATGCCCACTGTGGGTCTGTTAAATGTGCCCACTGGGGGTCTGTTAGATATGCCCACTGGGGGTCTGTTAGATATGCCCACTGGGGGTCTGTTGGATGTGCCCACTGGGGGTCTGTTGGATATGCCCACTGGGGGTCTGTTGGATATGCCCACTGGGGGTCTGTTGGATATGCCCACTGGGGGTCTGTTGGATATGCCCACTGTGGGTCTGTTAGATGTGCCCACTGGGGGTCTGTTAGATGTGCCCACTGGGGGTCTGTTGGATGTGCCCACTGTTTTCAGAGGTGGTTGTCTTGACAGCAGTTCAAGTAGAAGCACCTGAACTTTGTGAGTCCAGCATCGGGTCAATGGGGCTTTTCGTCCCTGTCCACATGGGAAGTTGTTTCCAGGGTGAGCTGCTGCCTCAGGTTTGGAGAATCTGTCTTCCTCCCTGACAGCTGCGTGGTGACCTGACTGTGTCTGTCTGTGCTGTGACCATGTGACCCACTGCATGGTGCATCCAGTTATGGAAAACCCACAACCTACAACCTGGAAAACTCACAGCATGAGCAGGAAGTGTCTGCAGAAGAACATGGATGGCATAGTGCTCAGAATTCCCACCTTGATAACTCCATGAGGGTAAAGCATTAGATTTCTCAAAAACTATTGCTACAGAAATGTCAGGTGATCAGCTAGCTGGTGAAGATAACTCCTAGATAGCCAAGTGAAAGCACCATCTATTTGTTAGGTCTTGCTTTATTTAATGACACGCAGAGATGGAGACGTAATTAGTAAGCATCTCTAATTTTCAGACGTGGTAAATGGGATTTCATGGGTTCGGTGACTGTTCCAGCATTCCTTTTTTGTTTGTTTGTTTCTGTGATGAACATCATGACCAACTTGGGAAAGAAAGAATGTATTTCCCCTTATAGATTAAAGTCTATCTCTTAGGGATGCCAAGGCAGACCGTCAAGGTAGGACCCAGAAGCAGAAACCATGGAGGAACATTGCTTACTGGCTTGCTCCCAGGCTCATGTTCAGCTAGTTTTCTTCTGCAGCTGAGGCCCAGCAACCTAGGGATGGTACCACCTATAGTGAACTGAGCCCTCCTAATTTAATTAGCAATCAAGGAAATGCCCCATAGACATGCCCATAGGCCAATCTCATGAAGGCAGTTCTTCAGTTGAGGTTCCCTCTTCCTGGGTGTGTGGATGGCCAAGACCAGCCACTGCAATGACCTGATCTCAGTGTTCTCTTTGCTGCCAGAGGAGCCAGAACAATGGCAGCACCTGGAAGACTGTCCTTGGCTACAGATACAGCATCCTTGACCACACAACATGACAGCATCCTTGACCACACGTCAAGATCCATCCACATGAAGCCAGAGGAGCTTAGGACAGAGTTGCAGTTCAGTGGCTGAAGAGGTGGGGGACCCTCGAGGAAGACAGGATGCCTTGGTTCATGTGTAAGCCAGCAATCACTCCACACATTCCAAACCCCACTGTAGAACTGGAAGGAATCAAAGGCTAAGAGAGAAAATGAAGATAATAAAGCCTGGCTAATTGGGTTTCAAATCTGCAAGAAAACAACCAACCAACCAACCAACCAACTAACCAACCAACAACATCAAAAACACGTTAAAGGATAGCAAAGGGAGCAATTAACAAAAGCCTCATGTAAGAAACTCAAAAGGATAATCTTGCTTGTTCTTCATTTTTTCTTCCTTGTTCAGCAGTAACAGTAAGGCTTGGGGAACGTGAAGAGGAGACCCAATCATCCTGAGTCCCAGCACTTCCAAAGAGGAGATGGAAGGTCTGAGTTTGAGGCCAGTCTGTACTGCATAGTGAAATAAAAGGAAACAAAAACAAAAGCAAACAACAGAATATTAAAAGAGATAAGAGACACAACAATTAATAGTTCACTTGGACCCTAGTTCAAACAGTGAGCCACATAAAAGAGTCTATGGCCATTTTAGCACACAGAGTGGCACTCAGCACCTGAACATGAAGACTCCGAGTTCTAATACCACTGCCGACTAAAAGTAAGCCATGCCCCTTGCTATTCAAGGCATGGTGTGCAGTCTGAATGTAGAAATTCTTGTCACGTCAGATAACAAGAAAGGTATTAAATACTGGTAGGGCCATATTAGAAGAACCTGAGGGCTGATGGCTGAAGATTGGGAAACCTGAGCGTTAGCAAGAGTAATTACTGCAGTGGCAAAACTTAGAACCAACTGGTCGCCAGTGCAGGATGTCAAGAAACTCATTTATTTATTATTTGAAGCCTGTTGAACAAGTGTGAGGAATTAAACACACGTGTGTTTTGCTTTTCCAATATGAACAGTACTGTGAAATAGCCACTGTGAAGATGGAGACAGTCTAGTTACAGTAACCCAGCTCATACTTGAAGGAGGACTAGTACCAGTTTGTAACCACCAATCAGCTGATAAACACAACCATGTTATGTACTCCGGTGGGAGACCATAAATCTTTTGTGGCACTGTCTTGAAAACAAAAACAAAACAAATCAACAAAATATTATGATTGAATGACCAAAATGTAGGAAATATTGAGTACAGGGGAACATGTTAAATTATACTACTGGGATAAAAATCACCAAAATCCAGACAAGGAGAATGTTTTTAGGACAAACAAACCAGTTTCTAAATATAAATAAATAAAAAAATAAAAAATGATTAAAGGAGATTTAAAGGGTATCAGTGAACTGTACTGTGTACTCTCCCTGGATCACTTAAACAGTTTCCTCATTTAAGACGTGGTAAAAACACTTTGACATTTATGGGCTGAGCTGTAAGTGTTGTCTGGAGAGTCACCGTGTTAATTGTGACATTGTCATTGTGGTCATGTCAGGGTCTTTGCCTTTTTTCAAGTTCATATAGAAATATTTTCAGAACTCATATGAAGTGTGTCTCAAAAGCAGAGAGGAAAAGTGGACTGTTTTGGGATGGAGAGAGCCAGGAGTTAATGCTTATCAAGGTCAGAAGATGAATATGCTATGGTCTACTTTACTATTTAGTCTACTTTGTTGGTATTGAAATTCTAAACAACAAAAATTTAAAAAATAAAGACAGGGAAATGTAAACACTGACTTAATGTTTAGTTATCTGAGGAGTTACTATTATTTGTAATGCTGGTATGGTATATAGGGCCTTGCTCATGTTAGGCAAGCACTCTATCCCTGAGTCACATTCTGGCCCAATGTTATTATTTTGAAGAATTAAGATATGTGTGTGGCTGGGCGGTGGTGGCGCACGCCTTTAATCCCAGCACTGGGGAGGCAGAGCCAGGCGGATCTCTGTGAGTTCGTGGCCAGCCTGGTCTCCCAAGCGAGTTCCAGGAAAGGCGCAAAGCTATACAGAGAAACCCTGTCTCGAAAAACCAAAAAAAAAAAAAAAAAAAAAAAAAGATGTGTGTGTGTGTGTGTGTGTGTGTGTGTATGTGTGTACAAGTACCCCAGAGGCTGACTGAGGGTGTCAGATCCCCTTGACCAGGAGTTAGAGTTAGAGATGGTTGTAAGCTGGCCAACATGAGCGCTATATCCCTAAATACATGAATGAAACCTTCTCGGTCTGCACAATGTCCCTCATATGTTTATGTTTGCAGAGCTGACCACTCAGCAAGCACTCTTGACTACTGAGCCATCTTTTACCCCTCCCCCCACAAAATGTTATTTTTTTGAAGCAAGCTAATAGTGATTTGGATTTACAACTTTTAAAAGATCGTTTCTTGGTCTTGTCTCACAGTTGTTGGTTTTTGGGGAAATAAAATTGAAATAAAAATGGCCATTATTATATAAATTTGAAAATGTTCTAGCTTTACAGTTATGTACAAAACACAAGCTGGGAGCCAAGTGTAGTGGCTCACACCTTTAATCTCAGCACTTGGGAAGCAGAATCAGGCAGAGCTCTGTGTTTGAGGCTAGCCTGCTCTGTAGGTGAGTTCTAGGACAGCCAGAACTACAGAGAGAAACCCTGTCTTAAAAAACAAAAACCATAAAAACAAAAACAAACAAACAAAAGAAACCCAAAACAAAACCATAGGCTGGGTTGCAATAGAAAAACAAAAACAAGCAGGAAGCAGGAAAGAAAATATATCACTTCTATGACTAGATTGAATGAAAAGCAAGTGTTTATTTTTATAATCACTACTCATGCTGAAGTTTTTAGTCAGGAAAAACAAAATTTTAACTTGAATTCATTTTGACAAAGTGAATAGAAATACATAGAGCTGATAATGTCAAATTTTATTTTCTTTGTATCAACCCAATAAAAAAAACAGAGAATTATTCTAAATTATTCTACTCCTGTTTGTTCCCTCTCAACCAGCTGAAGGTCAATGATGCTACTGTGTATGATTAGCCAAAGAAAAGACTGTGTGGTGTCTCTTATATGAACTGCATGCTAATTTGACTTGAAACTTATTGGAGTTAGACCTTGAAATTCATGAGTCAAAAATAAGTCAAATCACATAGGATGAAAGAGAAAAGATAAGCATGTATTTATGGGAGCTTTACAAACATATTCAAGTAAGATAAGAAAGGTGTTCTTTGCTTGCTTCTTTCTTTTCTTCCTTCCTCCCTCCCTCCCTTCCTTCCATCCATTCACTCTTTCTTTCTTCTTTTTCCTTTTTCTTTAAACTAAAGGACATGAGGAACAAAGAGGAAAATGACTTGATTATATAAGGTGGTCAGATTTAGACACTGAGAAGTAAATGAAGGGCGGTGGAGGAAGAACTTGGGTGAAATCAGAATCAGAACCTGTGGGGTTTGTATGTTTTAGCAACAGCTGGAGTAGTGGACGGCTTTCGTGGTCTCTGTTGCATGCTCCTTCTAGCTGGAGAGAGGAATTGGGAAACTGATGTTGGTCAGATTCCCTTGCAGCTAGGATAACGAGAGAGAATTAGATTAGATTAGTGACAGACACTTCAGCTCTGGATTTGTGAAGTGGAGATGATGCAGAGAAACCTGTCTTCCTCCCTCCCTCCCTGCTTCTCTCTCTATTTCCCCCTGAGGTTGCCTTGCAGCAACACTGCCACCTGCTCTCTTCAGCTCCTGGGCATCAAGATGTGGTTACAGAAGGAGAAGTAGCTATAGTGTCTCCCTAATTACGGCCTTCAGGTCTCTGAACCATAGCTACAGGATTGGGTATTGAAAACACAGCTTTGGAAGGAGTCTCATCTTGCCTGCTGGAACAGCCTGTGGCCTTAGGGTTACCCACGACTTGTCCTTTATCTCCAAAGACCTTGCAAGCACCCGGCACCAGCCATAAATCCTTAGTGTTCCAAGATGGCGTCACTTCCTACACATCACTCTAATCTCTGATGGAAAGACGCTGCATTTAGAAGCTTTGAGGCCTTCACGAAAGGAAATGAATTCTGTTGGAATTCACCTTCTTCCCCATATATTATGAGCAGCGCTTCTCACATGTCTGTCCTGTCACTTCGTGTCCCATTCTCTTGGTTTCATCACTGGTTTGGGCCATGAGTGCTGGCTTCTGTAACTGTGTCCTGGTGCCTGGGAAGCTGAATTGAGCAGATGGCAGTGCTGCTGTAAGACAACCATATGGGGAAAAAGAAACAGATATCTGCAGCCAGGGAGGGAACTCAGACTCCCGAGAAGCAGCTAGAGAGGAGTTGCCAGGTTGCCTAGCTCTCCTCTGTCCCTAGGTTTAGCTGTAAAGTAACCTACCCTGGAACTATGCCAGACTTGGTTGCCCCATGTCAATCATCCTAAAACACAGAGCTTTTATTCTATTCAAGACAGGGCCCCTGAAATTCGGAAACATTAAATACCAAGTCCAGTATTCCAAGGTTCTTGCATAGTGGATCCTAGTGTTGGCTGAGTATTGTGCGAGCTTTCAAAGATACTTAAATGCAAGTATGGAGTAAACATTAGAGTTGAGTTCTATAATCTTGCCAAGGAGTGAGGTGGGAGTTAAACAAGAAATAGAAGCTTTTCCTTCAGTGCTGGTGATAACAAGTTCCCTGCCTGTCTGTT
>CABHPQ010158333.1:0-16368 GCA_902168405.1 Peromyscus aztecus | reverse complement strand
TCTTTGCCTACTTTCTTATTCATTCACAGAATGTGTCACAGCTTCAGGCACTGTATGGATACTATCGGTTCAGAACACAGAGCACACTCAATAGATATATTTGAACAAACTAATAAGAATATTTGTGTTCGGTGACATTTTACCTTGGGAGACATGAACAAATGTTTCCTCACCACAGATAGGAAAATGAAAACAGAACAATGTATGGATAACATTGAAGTACAGCATAGTGAACTAGTGAATGTTGTTTGGGCTACTTACAGGACTATATGTGAGTGGTTACTACAGGAACAGAAACTACTCAAAGACAACTACATCACTAAAATATCACCCCACCATAAGTGACAGCTCATGAAAGCTAGGAATCTGGAGTTCATAACATGCATACATCTCAACAGTTTGGAGACTGTCCTTTCCAAGTAGCTAAGTTGGTTGATCTTCTTCCAGGCAGCTCAGCTGGTGCCTGCATCTTCCAGGAAATTTAGCTAGCCTCTGATTTTTCCAGGTAGGCCAGCTTCTCTGAGAGTGTGTCTCTCAGCAGTTCAGTTTCAGCAACTTCCTGAAGCTATTAAGGCATTTATGTCCAGCACTTAAGAAGCTTCTCTGAAAGGTGGAATGTTTCATCTCCCTTTTGAACATCTTATATCTTAAATCTTAAGAAGCTTCCTCCAACATGGAAGTTTTATATCTTAGAAGAAAGGGGATATATGACTTGAATAGCTATTTGATTCTTAGCCATTTGTATTACCAGACATGAGACCTCCAAGGTATAGAAGAACTTCTGAGACCTTGTAGATGGCACATGATTTATTTTTAGTAAATAAGAGCAAAACTTTTTTAGTAAAAGGAGTGAAAGTTTATGAAAAATATTTTCCAATCATGAACAGGAGCTGTGCTTTTTTCTGCTTCCTTCACAATTGATTTCAGTTAGCATGGGTACACCCTTCAGATTAAGCATGTCTTTTCTGGGCCAAATCTCTGTGAGAGACCATAAAACTGCCATTAGAATGCAATGAAAATTATAGGAGAAAAATAATACAGCATATTCATTTCTAAGGATATTTCCTCATGTGTAATCTGAGATTATTACTTATTAGGATGGTACTTCAGTTCATGAATGAATGAGTTAGCAGGACCAAATTATTTGAATGCTTTGTACAGATTATGGTGAATAGCCTAATTGTTATCATAGAGCCTTCATCCAATAACTGATGGAAGCAGACACAGAGATCCACAGCCAAGCACCAGGCCAAGCAGGAGTCCGTTGAAGAGAGAGAAGAAGTATTCTACAGGCAAGGGGCATCAAGATCATTATGGGGAAACCTACAGAGACAAATGAACCAAGCTAGTGGGAACTCATGAACTTTAGACCAACAGTTGTGGAGCCTCCATGGGGCCGGACTAGGCCCTCTGCATAAGTGAGACAGTTGTGTAGCTTGATCTGCTTAAGGGGCTCGGACCTGCCTCAACTGAATGTACCAGGGTTGCTGACTCCCTACCTACATAAAATATGTCTTCATATGAGTAACTACTTGAAAAGAAACCAAATTTATGAAAATTCTGTTATTTAGTTGTAATTAAAATGTAAGCGTTAACAAACATCAACAAATACATTGGTAAACAAGCATGAAGCCAAGAGAACAAAACCATTGTGACCAGTGAACAGCCTGAGTACAGATAAAGACTGGAGGTGGAGGTAAGCCTCAGTGGTAAGGAGCACATGATCTTACACAGGACCTGAGTGCCTGCAATTCCAGTTCCAAGACATCCAACACAGTCCTCTGACCTCTGTGGGCAGCTGAACTCATGTGTCCATACCCACACAGACCCAGGCACACAACTAAACATAAAAATAAATCTCTAAAATTAAAAAAGAACAAAGCTAGCAAGGATAAAGATGGTTGCTATGAAGAATTACGGTAATCCTAATGTACTTTGACAAATACAATGTAAGTTCAGATTGTATGTTTACGTGTTAGGGGTCAAGCTAAGAGTGAAGGTATCAAGTTTTTAAAGTATGACTTTGGCTGTCTCTGGAGTTTATTAGATTTTCCAGAAAATGCCAGGAAATGCACCCTAACAGATGAGGATCTGCACACTCTTTCTCTTGAGGAAATATTGATACTTCATTGCTCAGTCAAATTTAACAGCCATCCAAGCAGGGCACTTAACTGGGTGCTCTTGACATTTGGGGGTGGGACTAGAGACAATTGTTTGTGATAGGACTGCCTTGAAAGTTCAGCATCATTCCTGGCTTCTGTGCATTAATTATGATAAGCTCCTTCCCAATATCAATGATGAAAATGTGTCTTAAAGACACAGCAAATGTCACACTGATCAAAACTAATCCTTGTCACTTACCATATTTATTACAGCCTTTGGATTCTACTCAATTATTAAGCATTCCTGAGCACTTAGATCTCTGTGTTCTGGGTAGGAAGAGAAGACTCAAATATGGTCCCTTCATTTAAAAAGCCAAATCCACATTAAGAACCCATACCTGTCAACATTATCACCAAGTCTAGATAACTTCTGTTTATAATAAACAGTGATGTAGAGTACAGAGTGATGTTGCTAGTTTGGAGACATTTTTGGAAGGCATGTCTTTGAGTACACGTGGGAGTCAGAGAGTTATTTGAAATCAAAATAGAGAAAATGCATTTTATATAAACAGAGAATCTAGTGTTAAAAGGCCAAACGTAGAAGCAGGTGAAGCTGGTGTGAGAGTAACCAATGACACAAAGCGAAAGATGTCTTTAGAAGTTTACAGAAAGCCATTAGTTTGAAACCGAAGGAACAGAAGACAGGGCTGTGCAGGAGGTGATGCTCTTGAAAACTAGTGCTAGACTTGCTAGGATGGTATCTTTTTTTCCTCAAAGAGACTTTGTAACCTCCTGAATTAGCAGATGATGGGGATGATTAAAGATCCTAGATCTGAAGGGAGAGAAACTCAGGGGAAGGTTTGAACTTTGAATAGAAATATTTGAAATATCAGACGTAAGTATTTGCAAGTTCATTGCTTAAGTCTTTAAGCCCCAGTTTCATAGTATACACGGTCCTGATGAATTGGACTCCTTAACCTTCTCCCTGAGAAACTGGCAGGATGCATACATGAAAAGTTCAGTAAAAATTTTCAGACATTTTTAGTAATAGCTTTCTTGTATTAGTATATGATGTATTAACTGTTTTTCTAAGATAAAATCACATACAAACTGTAATATGCCAATAATAATTTTATTATTGGATTCCTGCTTAATAAAAGTGGGAAATCTTATGAGCTTAAAATTCCTATTCATCTTTTTACTGCTTTTAATATATATATATGTATATATATATAATTTTAGTTTCTCTGAAAAATAATTGTAAGCAATAAAATAATTTCTATTATACAAAATATAAAATTCCCTCATAGAATTACCATTACGAAACTAGAAGCTATTGTAAATACAGAATGCTATCACTTGATCTTTATGTGTCTTTATCTCATTGCAAACTCTTTCATTCAGTGATAAACAGAGAACCTGCTATCTTCCTTTGGCTTCCAATTCCTCATTAGTTAAATTGCTATATTTAAAAGATTACTGTGATCCTTCATTACAATACAAATGACTTCTAGGAAAGATATTACATTTTCATGTTTTATTATGACTCTCCTCAGTGTGTGAACATAGAGGAGGCCCACTGCCTCCACAGTCCCTAGTCTGCCTTCAGATTGTGGCACTTGATATTTTCTTAGTGTCTTCCTGAAAATAAATTCAACCGATCATCCCAATGATTTCTGTTTTTATTGCCTCTCTCTCTTGGCTCAATTTAGTTCTGCTCTACAATGTATAGCTTTTTTTTTTTTTTTTTAGTGCAATTCACGTCCACACAGACCCTTGTGGTGATACATTGTGTACCCTAATAAAATTTGCCTGGTGATCAGAGGACAGAACAAGCCACTAGATTAAGCACAGAAGTCAGGCAGTAGGGTGGCACACATCTTTAATCCTAGCACTAGGGAGGCAGAGATCTGTCTGGATCTCTGTGAGTTCAAAGCCACCCTAGACTACATGAGATTGACTCAGTCTAAGAGAGAAACAGAGCCAGGCAGTGGTGGCACACACCTTTAATGCCAGTACTTGGGAACACACACCTTTAATCCCAGCACTTGGATCTCATGGCTTTGCTTGGGAAGTACACACACCTTTATTCCCAGGAAGTGATGCCTAGCCGAGAAAGGTGTATAAGGCATGAGGAGACAAGAACTAAAGGCTTTTCAGCAGAGGCGTCTCTTTCAGCTAGAGGCTTTTTCAGCTGAGGAAGTTCTTTTGGCTGAAGCCCTTTTGGCTGGAGCGTTTTCAGGCTGAGGAATCCTAGAGGTAAGATGTGGCTTGTTCCTTTTTGTCTCTGATCTTTCAGCATTTACCCCAATATCTGGCACTGGGATTTTTTTTTTTTTTATTAAAAGACCATTTAGCAATTCGAGTTACAGCCTCTCAAACACATAGGGAGGTGGAGTGATGCTTTTGATGCATCCTGGGGGTTTCTGATAACCAATTATTCACTCTTGTCTAGAGGCTAACCTTTGCCCACACATATCCTGATGAGTAGAATGCACTGTGGGTCTGTCAACAAGGCTACAATATAGATAACTTCGTACTGAAGCCATTTACTACTTTTCTTTGTGTTTATTAAATATGAACAGTTATAAACATCTTTAGCTACAATATATGGTAGAATTGCCTCCATGGAGTAAAAGAAACACTAGTTGCTTCCTTGTGGGGATAAGGTTCTTTCTGAGCAGTTAGAAAGTTGAAATAGATAAAGACTGAGGAACTTATGTTTCTCATGTAACTATTCCTAAAATATGTGAGAAGGCTTTAATGTCAAAGTATGTTTTTAAATAAAACATAGGCAATAAGAAATAAAATTTGTAAAGTGCAACTTCTTATAAGATTTTGTAGTCTCTTTAAAATATAAGGTTGGAATAAATTCAAAGCAATTATCAGATCTAAATTTTAACACAAAAGACCTTTCATATTTTATGCCTTAATTACTTCAATCTGGGAAGTAAATTGTTATGTTGTTACAATGTTGACAGGCCCAATTTCACTGAAATAAAATAAGAAGTCTTGTGTAATATAACCTTTTACATTCTTTCTCATGTTTCTGTCTCACTTAAAAATGAAATTATATGTGAAAACTAAATAAAATATAGAACTATTGAAATAAGAAGTTATGATTACATAATTTTTTCCAAATTAGTATTTCAGAAATGTTTGTTCTATGAAGAGTTTTATTAATTAACTTTGCAATTTTGTTTTAATGAGGCAGCAGAAATCAGAATTATCAAACACTATAAAATTAATTTAATTAAAAATATCATTCATAGTATAGTTATATTTTCTGCTTTCAAAATAATTACTTGGCTAGGGATTTATCTCAATTGTTAGAGTGCTTCCTTTTGTGTGCATGAGGCCCTGGGTTCAAATCATCACTAAATATTTCAAATTTATCATTGCAAATGTAGCCATTCATATCTCTTATAAAAGCAGATGCACAAATGTACCTAGAATACAAAAAGTGAGGTTGAATAAAAACTTTTGTATAAATTGAAATCTTCTAAAATCAATTTTTACATAGAAACAAAGTAAGAAATACCTTATAACTTTGATGTTCACCATGTGTATGTAGGTGCCTGCAGAGGCCAGAGAACCTCCACTGTCTGGACCTGGAGTTGCAGGCACCTGGTGTGAGTGCTTGGAATTGAACTGAGGTCATCTGCAGGGGTAGCGGCTCTTAACCACTGAGCCATCTCTCTGCAACCCCTTCTATTGGAATTTAAAATATGTATCCATTTTAGTAGTAAAGCAAAAATATGTAATTATCCACCTGTTAGAGATTTCCTTGTGCTTTCTCTTGCTTAGACACCAAGGTGCACACCCATCATGGAGAGCAGAATAATAGTTAATTAATTATTATCTGCAGTGCCTGGAGAGGAAATAGGGCCAGTCACTGAAAGAATGCAATAGAAGCAATAATTGAATAGTATACTAAGATAGTATACTTACTTAGCCTATGGTGTTGTGAGGCTTCTAGAGGATTCATTAAATATGTTACAATATGGTCATATGAATGCTTATCTTTATAATTTAAAAAAATCTAAGTACACAAGTGACTACATGTAACTTACACTTTTAAAATCAGTTTATTGATTGAAGCTTGTAACCATTTGTACCTTATTCTTTCCATGCCCAAATTATTTCTTAATATTAGACTAAGTAAATGAGAAAGCACAGTATCAGAGTATTTTGTTAGCAGAATTCCCTCTTGTCCTCTATATCAGGGACAGTAGCTAACATAGTCATACAAATGTATGCATGTGTGTACTCCCATTGAGATGTGCATCCATCACGTTTTTCCATAGAGAATGGCGATTAGCTACTTCATATAAGAGTTTTACATTTACATGCATATTCACTGAGCCACCTGCTAGCTTTCTATTACTAAATGTAAACATTTTGAATCTCCCAAAAATTTTCCTATCCTGTTACAGAATTATTTTTGATAAATTCTCTTCTAAATATCCCATTTGAATATAATACTCTAGTATGACTTTATAAACTCAGAAATGCATATTTGAACATCTATAATCACCTTTATAAAAACGAGATTAAAAAAAAAATGACTGTCTTAGTTACCTTTCTATTGCTGTGATAAAATACTATGACCAGGGCACTTTATAGAAGGAAGGATTTGCTTTGGGCTTCTGGCTCCTGAGACCTGAGACCATCAGCATCACAGGAGCAAAGCATGGCAGGAGGCAGACTTGGGAGATGGAGCCGGAAGCAGAGAGCTGAGAGCTCGCATCTCAGACCACAAGGGAAAGCACAGGGAGCAAACTGAGAAGGGCCCGAGGCTTCTGAGACCTCCACCTCCAGTGATGGAATTCCTCCATAAAGCCACATCTCCTAAGGCTCCCCTAACAGGGCCACCAACTGAGAACCAAGCATTCAAATGCCAGAGACTATGAGGGACGTTGATCATTCAAATCACCACCATAATCTCCCGAACCTCTGAATTATGATAAACTATGTCCGAGGTCATCAAGATCAACTGTAGAATAAAAGCACTTGAATTTCATCTTTATTTATGCACTTGTGCACATATGTGCCGGCACACATGTGGCAGCACAGGTGTGGCAGTGAGGAGAAAAGAGTTCCACTTGCAAGAATCAGTTCTCTTCTTCCACCACATGGATCCCATTGATCAAACTCAGATTGTCAGTCTTTGGGGCAAGCACCGATAACTGATAAGCCATCTCAGGAGACTGATCAATATTTGTCCTCATCATCAGTAACCCCTTCCTTTGCAGTGCTACATCCTCTCAATTTAGTTGAAAATTAAAGCACATATTACAGATAAACTTGGACAAATAAAAAACATGTTTTACAATATCTGACCAAATCAATGGCTATCAAAAATTGTTGACATGTGTTCTATCTAAATCACCCCAGCATGCTGAGATGAATTCTTTGCGAATGCTCCTTCATAACAATTTAAGTCTACCTAAGGTTCATGGTTCTGGCCAAATAAAATATCTTTTTTTTTTTTATTTCTTTTTGTCTTTTTTTTTCCCCTGAGCTGAGGACCAAACCCAGGGCCTTGTGCTTGCTAGGAAGAAATGATTTAACAAGCTAATTTCAGCCTGTCTGGTTTTGTAAGATTAGTAAAACCCTGTTCTCAGGTCTGAAAGAATAGCAATCAACTGAGAGATGTATATATTTAACAGATAATTCCAGAATAATAAATAAGTGCCATGATCAAGGGATCCCAAGAACATAAAATAGATACCAACAGGTATCTACAGGAGGTGGCATGCACACTGAGTTTAAAAGAAGGAATCCAAGTGAAAGGAAAGAAGTATGTGAAAAAGAAGGTGTGTGTGTGTGTGTGTGTGTGTGTGTGTGTGTGTGTGTGTGTGTGTAGAGGGGGGCAGGAGAATGTAACAATTCAGGGAATGATGTCCACTCCTGTCTATGAGGCCTGTAGTCTGTCCTAGTCAGAGGCCATGCTTTGTGTTGGTTGTAGAGAGCCAGCTCAGGACTCTAGGAGGAAGGAGATAACAGACTTGAGGCCTAACACCATTTCTGTATCTGAGCAAAGGGTGGGGTGAAATGGAATAATCCAGGAAGGTAGGAGGTGGTTTGAATAGAAAAAAAAGTTGAAAATGGCTCGAGGCTGGTCAGTAAAACAAAAGGAGGAAGATTGCTGGGGCATGTCTAGCAAGAGGGCTGCCATAGGCCATGCAGTTGACAATTATTATTAAGCCTCTGAATGATTATTTTATAAGCAGCTGGGGGACCGTAGGGCTGGACGGGACCTGAGAAAATTTACGGCTACAGAAGATTGATAAAATTCATCAACACTGAGTCCAAGGAGTTGAGAGGCCTAAACTTAGGGCAATAACAAACATCATTGACTTTTTATCACCCAGGTCCATGAAGCTAAACTATACTGTGGCATCAATTGTGGAAAACACGGGACAAAAAAAAAATCACCTTTTATCTGATGGCAGAGAGTCTCAAGGCTGCCTCCAAGTGTTTCCATGGAGAGGCTCAAAACAAGACAAGTTTTGTTCCTTGAAATGTGAAAACATATCTTCTGTACTTGAGCCATAGCTATTTATTGTATTACCTCAAGGTTTAATACTTTTGTCAGTTTAAAAAAAAAAAAAAAAGCCCATTCCTTAAACCTTTCATATGCTCTTCAAGAACAAGGTGGGGAGAAAAACAAAAACAAAAACAAAAACAAACAAACAAAAAAAAACGAAACGAAAGGGAAAAAGAAAAGAAAGCATGTTATTTCCTTAACCTTGGCCCATAGCTCAAGAATGCTCACTTTTATTTCCCTTGAGCCACATCTATCTGCAGTCATGGTTGGCTCCTACCTCTGATCTAGGCAACCCTTCGTTGCTAAAGAGATTTTAGAGCTTTATCTTTGTTCAGCTTCACTTTCATGATGTATTTCTGTTGAAGTCATTTGTTTGCGAATGTTAACTTTCCTCTGAAGGGAAGATTCTGGGACAATAAGTACAAACTGAGATCTTTAGCCAAAAATGAAAGTTGAATTTGCCTCAAATTTCTGGCTTCTATAATCCTAATGTGTTACAGAAAAAAAAAACTAATAATTTTGGGTAGCTATTCTAAGAAATATATATATATGTATATATATGTATATATATATGATGTATACAGAGTTTATTTGCTATATCAAAAAGCATCCCATAATATTTTGAATTGTTTCTGTCCATATGCACAAGCATAAGGTAACTTCAAGCTGTAGAATAGCTGTAGAATTTATAGCACTATTTACAAAATTATCAAATTATAACTACTAATAGTAATTTATTTGCAAAAGTGATAATACATGTGGTTCTTATTTTTCATAAGCAAAAAGAAATGGTCTAAAAATATGTTTCAGAGTTTAAGCTGAGTGGGCTAATTTCAGAAGGTCTGAAGTTAGGGTAAAAAGCTTTGGAATTTATGTGATTTCAGTTCAGCTACATTAAAAAATTGGCTTGCAGCTTCATTAAATGTTGCTGGAAACTAAAGCTTTAATTAAAGTTTTCTTTTTTCCCTTAAGAGGTTATTTCACAGTGTTTTCTACAGAGTGGATGAAATTATAATTTATTCTTCTCTTAGAGAGTCATTTTTGTAACTACAGCTACCAGAATTCCCCTTCCTAATTTCTTCATTAAAGTCCTACCTAGAAATGTTGTTGTTATTATTGTTTACCACAAATTAAATTAGCAAACAGTCATGTAGCCAAATCATGAGAGTTTAAAGAAAATGCAGTCTGTCCCTGGACCGACAGAATATTTGACAACTTAGATTACACTGCACTTTTTGCTCACCAGTTGAAATGGGAAACGGGGGAGGGGCAATTCAGCTGAGGGTTGCCTGAGGTATGGCTTCGCACACTTGCTGCCTCTCAGGCTGGCGTCTGTGATGGGCAACATGGACTTCCTCTCCTGGGCATGGACCTGGGTTATTGATCCATGTATTTTCTTTGTTTTTCCATTATTGAGAATTATTTTACATACTGTACTATAAAATAGACATTCAGTAAGTTCAATAATTTAGATATTATATTGACATAACCTCTAAGGTGCTTTTTGTTTATATATATATATATATATATATATATATATATATATATATATATATATAATTCCATACTGTGTTTGCATCCTTTATTATCCCACTGATCTATTTTCCTATGAGATTACCAAAGGACTAGCCACAACTCCTCCCCTTACTTTTCCTTCTCAAAGATGCACACAGTTTTGAAGGGGATTGACAGAGGCTGTTATTTCTGGAAGCATCTGCATGGTTTGAATTTACATTTCAGAAGTCAGTTTTGAACTTTAGCTTTGTGTTTTATTGTTGAACTGTGATGCACAATACCAGTTGTGACACACCCAGAAACCGGCACTGTTGTTCAACTGCAAACCACAGGATCGGATATTGCCCTAAAAGTTAGACACTGATTGTTTTAGCCCGGTAAGAAAAAGAAAAGAAAAGAAAAGTAAAGTAAAGAAAAGAAAAGAGAGGGAGGGAGGGAGGGAAGGAAAGAGGGAAGAAGACTTGAATGAGAGATCATCTAATTGTTGAATGTGTTTGAGCTAGAACAATGATGACATACTGAATGTCTGTTTCATAGTATTTTATGCAAAAAAAAATATCTCAAGAGTAAAAAACTAAGAACTATCAGGCTTGGTGGGTTAAAGCACTGGCCTGTTACCTGAGTTCAACTCCTGAGACACAGACAGAGGAAGAAAAGAACAAACTCCCAAGGGTTGATCCCCATGTGTATGTCATGGCACATGCATGCACACATACACTTACTCCTGTCCCCCCCTCTCTCCAACACACACACAAATATATGATTTTAACATTCCAGATTCTTTTTCACATTTATTTAGTGTGTGTGTGTGTGTGTGCGCATGTGTGCCCATATTCACACCCCTATGTATGTGTTATGTTTGGAAATTATTTTGGTTACTATCTATATAACCTAACTACTCTTAAGAATTAGGACACTAGCTGGGTGGTTGGTGGTGCACGCCTTTAATCCCAGCACTCCAAAGGCAGAGCCAGGTGGATCTCTGTGAGTTCAAGGCCAGCCTGGTCTACAGATTGAGTTCCAGGAAAGGCACAAAGCTACACAGAGAAACTCTGTCTCGAAAAAAAAAAGGACACTAATAATTACCTCAAACAAACTAGACGATAATAATATGCACAAACTAGAATATAGAATTGTCAAAATAGCAGATTGGTTTTAGAAATTGCTTATAACATTTTATTTATTTATTTTGTGTACGTGTGTGTGTGTGTGTGTGTGTGTGTGTGTGTGTGTGTGTGTGTGCGCACATGCACATGCCATGAAGTATTTGTTGAGGTAGAGTAAAAACTGATTGTGACAGTTGAATTTCTCCTTCTATCATGTGAGTTTCTGGGATCAAACCCAGGTCCCCAGGCTGGGTGGCAGGCAACTGTACTGGCTGAGGAATCTTGCAGGCTCCAAACGGGTGAATTTTCTGCCTTATATTTACTTAGTACTGTCTTTTATTTTCTTAGTACTGTCTTATATTACTTAGTACTTCCTCTATGCTGTTTTAACTGCTTTAGATACATGATCACATTTAATTCTTTTTTTTTAATACTTTTTTTTTTTGGTTTTTCGAGACAGGGTTTCTTGTGTAGTTTTTGGTGCCTGTCCTGGATCTCCCTCTGTAGACCAGGCTGGCCTCGAACTCACAGAGATCTGCCTGCCTCTGCCTCTGGAGTGCTGGGATTAAAAGCATACGCCACCACCGCCTGGCTCTCATTTAATTCGTAAACAAGCCTTTGAGACAGAAGAAGTGGGAGTAAAGAACAATTAATTACACGCAAAAAGTAAGGTGTGATGCTTGGAAAGCAGGATTCCTAAAATACAGACTCAGTAATTATTAACATTTTTTTTTCCTCACAGGAGATTATTCTAGCAGTGTAAGTAAGAAGCAGTGCTTCAAAATGAGGGTACTTAAGCCTGATCTAGCAAATTTGATTAATTTTCAAATTAATCAAAGTTCAAATTAGTCATTTTACTTCAACATACAACAAATTAAGTGACTAAGAATGAAAATTGCATTATTAAAGGATTCTTATATTAACTGAAACTCCAACTCACAGGATCATAAGTTGTTTGGATTAATAGAGCCATTGCCATTTGTTTTCCAGTTGTGATGTTTTCATACTCCACATTGAAGTGAGAGATTTGGAGCTTCTAATTAATTAGTTACTAATAGCTAAGTAGAATAACGTAACTTTCACAGTAAGACAGTTGTTTGTCCTTAATCAGCAATCTCTTTGCAGCCAAGACAGGTGGTTAAGAAAGGTCTTCTGTAGTTAACCTGAAGACAGGAATTGCTGTAGTCCACACTGGACCCTGAGGCAGGTTTTATATCCCTGCTGGATTGCCTTCAGCCTCCATGATCTCATGTGTAATCATTATTCATCTGAACCTGATCTAAGGTTCAAATCATCTGACAAATAGGATTCCCTTGCTTCTTCTCTACAAAGTAACTTCCTCTGTGCATGGGAATGCACTTGGACACGTGTGTGTGTGTGTGTGTGTGTGTGTGTGTGTGTGTGTGTGTGTGTATGTGTATGTGTGTGTCTGTGTGTGCACATGTCTATGTGAATGCATCTGTATTCATCTGTATGTTGTGTACACGTATGTGCAGATACACATGTGCATTGGTGTGAACATGTGGAGGTTAGAGAGTAACTTCTACTATCATTCCTTGTGCATCATAGAGATTTTTCTGATACTAGCCTGGTGCTTGTCAGGTAGTGCTGGTCTGTAAGCCCCAGGTACCCATTTCTCTACTTCCTGAGCACTAGGATTACAAGTGTGTGCCAACATACTCATGTGTGCCTTAAAAAAAAAATGGGCTTTAGGAGCTAAACTCAAGTCCTCCACCAACTGAGCCTTTCCCTGGCCTAAAAATAAATTATTTAAAGCTAAAGATCCTCTCTTACTTTTTACCTTAATGGTGGATCTAGATTTCTGAGCATTCAGCTACCATCCACGTGATCTCTTGTTTTTCTAAGGCATCACCCTTAACTATAAGTTTTAACTAAACTTTGTTTAAAGAGAGGCTTCTGGAACTCTCACTAAAAATCCAATTGACCCTCTAATTTTATCTTCGTGTTATTGTTAACGCTACTTGGCCCTTTTAATAATAATAAATTGAAAAAAATCACAAGTCTGCTTTAGAATTTTCAAGGAACATATATTCATTCTCTCTTTCCTATGTACATACTCATCCTCATGCTCAGATGATACCTACACAGCAGCCTAATTGTAACATAAAACTAAAACCAATGTAAGTACATTCATTTTCAGTGATCCTTGAAACATTTGGTTTTAAAAACAAATGATTTCATTTTTCCAAAAATACTAACTTGATAACTTTTAAGTGGAAAATAATTCACAAAACATTTGTGGACCTACCTTCAAAGGTGTTTTATTTTTATCAAGGTCCTTTTTATCAAAGATGATATGTATTTAAGGTGTACAACTTGCTGTCTTGATATAATGTAAGCGAACACCACAGCTAAGCTAATTAATGTATCTACTCACAGATTATACTTCAGCAAAGCTGAAAAGAACCCTTCCTGTAAAAATGTAACAGAACAGATGAAAAGTCATGGACTAATAAAATATTGAGACTTAAACATCAGTGTAAACTACTTTAACTACAGTCATGTTTTAAACGCTGTGGATGGTTTTTATAATCATTTGTCTTTTAGCCTTGCATCTTTTTTTT
Source organism: Peromyscus aztecus (assembly GCA_902168405.1). Taxonomy (NCBI): domain Eukaryota; kingdom Metazoa; phylum Chordata; class Mammalia; order Rodentia; family Cricetidae; genus Peromyscus; species Peromyscus aztecus. The sequence goes on along the minus strand of CABHPQ010158333.1, from coordinate 2,507 downwards.
TTTTTGGTTTTTTTGAGACAGGGTTTCTCTGTGTAGCTTTGCACCTTGGAACTCACTTGGTAGCCCAGGCTGGCCTCGAACTCACAGAGATCCGCCTGCCTCTGCCTCCCGAGTGCTGGGATTAAAGGCGTGCGCCACCACCGCCCAGTCTTAGCCTTACATCTTAACTCTTTCTTCATCACTTGCTCCCATGTGTGTTTTGCACCCAAGCCTATGGAGTTCTATACATTCTTTTATTTTGCTTTAGAATTTTGAAACTGAAATTCATCTTGGATTAATTTGACCACCTTCTGGTTTTTTTTTTTTTTTGAAAATTGTTTATAAAAGATATTTTTTGAATATATCAAGGATTCTTTGATATTTTAACAGAAAAGATCACTGGAACATAGGTGTGACCCATCCTGAGTTACTGAATTCTATAACTATCACATTGGCTTACCCATTCCTGTTTCCCACTTGCTCCTTTCCCAGTTCTATGGGTAGCCAGAACTACTGCAAATGCAACATCAGTAAGAACTGTGGAATAACTACTCTCTGAAATGCTACTTCACAAGGAAAAGATTGCTTAATGATTCTTAGTACAATTAAGTGACAAAATTAAGCCCTAGTCAAGCATGGCGGTGTGTAATCAGAAGCATGGCCACTGGAAGGCTCAGCAAGATCTCTCAGGCTCATGAATTTGAGACTAGCTAACATAACAGCAAAATTCTGATAGAAACAAAGAAACCTCCCAAAACACAAACTCTTGCTTGACATTAATTATCTATTTATCACTCATCAGACTTTATAATGGTAAATGGTAACCTGGTATTCTCTGCATTAACAAGCTTATCATCACCATTGTTATGTGATATTGGAGCATCAGTCATTAATCATTGATACATGTCTACCTTCCTTCATGTGGAACTTTCTTCTTGTAAAAGTACTCATGAAAGATTGAAACAATCATTTCATATTCAGGATCCTCTGGGTATTCCTGGGAAAATCTACTTCTAGTTATAAATCTACTATTTTCCAATTTTAGAAAAATTCCCAGTCTATCCTATGTTTTTAAGCCAATATTTTAATATGCCAAATTTTCCTTAACTAGAGAACCCTTGGATAACACTGAGGTTAAGGGCTTCTTTGATTGTGATCCTCTAAAAATAGTACAGAGAGTTGTCACCCACCATCAGTGAAAATGGACAACTTACTGTGAAATGATCTTGCCAATTCATCAGTCTGTATTTCTTTTGGAGAAATCTTCTTTTACCTCTGTAACTTTCTCATCCACTTAAAACAGAAATCAATTATATAAAGTATGTGGTGACTGGGGTATAAGAAAAAGTATTTTTGCTTATAAATTATCCAACATTTAATTTTTTCCACACTTAGACTTTATCAAGAATAGTTTGTAATAGTTTCACATTTATTTTCTAATATTTCATCACTTATTTGGTTAAAGTGCTGTTTCATCTGTTGATAGGCCTACACTGTTTATTTCACTGATGAGGGGCCATAGATTATGTCCACGTTTTTCAATTAAAACAATTGCTTTCCACATCTCTTTATACACTCTTTTGTCCATGTCAGACATTTTGAATATTATACAGGGAGATGGGATTGCTGTCTCATAAACACCCAACTCTTCAAATTGACCTGATGTTTTCAAATGGTCTACCAAATACTTGCATAAGGTTACTCCCTACCATCAACTAAAAGACCGTTTCTTCTTGTCGAACTAAAACTGTATGTATTGGTAGGTAAATATCCCCAAACATTATCTCTGAATGAAATGAGTATGTGTATGAATACAGACTATATTCCACATATGAAAATGAAAATCACATATAGTTGAAGTTCAAAATGTGTAGTAAGGAAGATATCAATTTCAACATGGTAACATTCAGAGAGGAAAAAGGAAGAATAGGATAAGGAGGTGTGGTGTTAGAAACATCTATAAACCAGTTTTGGGGAAGAAAATTTAAAGGAAATATGACAAAAATACCACTTCATTCTATGTAAAAAGTACAAGAATATTGTTTATTGGATTTCAATTTTTTTAAAGTATTAATGAAAATACATTAGTTTCTATGTAAATTAGTTTTGACGTATTGTGACAGCCATGACGTAGACTTATACAGTTCACAGTGATCAGAGATGTGTTTGGTTCTCAGTTTCACGTGCTCTTTATCACAGGATGATGGGTTCTGTTGTCATGGTGATAGCACATTTCCTTCCATGGTTGAGTTCAGGTTCTTCCATGAATCCTCACAGCCATTTCTGAAGTAGCCCCGTCACATTTCTCTATTTTAGAGATGTGGAACTAGACTCAACACGACTCATTGACTTGTCAAGCAGCAGTCACAGAGCAGGTGAGAGCTTAGTCAGCACTAGAAAGCAAGGCTGCCTTCTAAGCCAGTGTTTGCCCTTTTTGCCTTTACCCCTCAGCCTCTCTCATCTCAGCCCACGAGAGAAAGGGCACACAAAGAGGATGTACGTGTCACTTTGTCAAGACTTTATATTAA
>CABHPQ010158331.1:0-15688 GCA_902168405.1 Peromyscus aztecus | reverse complement strand
ATCGATTGGATTTCCAGGGAGAAAGAGAATAAAAAGACAATCAAGCCAGCCCCCTACCCCTGTCTAGCCAGTGGGACACATCTTTCATGTCTCAAACTCAGTATGTATTGTTTATAAATAGTGCTGGACCCCATGATGCCAAATAAATCCTGTGCTATTTTTGTAGCATGTGAGGAGAACCAAGACAAATTTCAAGCCTAAAGCTTGTATTTGTGGTTTCCAAAAATTCTCTGAGCATCATTCTCAAGCCTCCTAGCTAGTGACATTAAGATAGTACTGGGGTATGCTGGATAAATGGCAGTCGCTAGAGACAAGCACAGAGTCAGAATGCCTGGTAAGCATAATGAATGTGTCAGGGACAGCTGCCCAGTCATATTCACAACTTCAGTGCTGTAGCTCACAGCAAAATGGAGAAGTAGAACTCGTTTGTTTGAAGCAGAAGTGAGAAGCAGAGCCCTACCTGATAAGCTGTCTATGTATATTTTATTATGCCTGAAATATCTACTTAGTACAGAGTTTGATGTTAATTGGAGTCTAATCTAAGCAACAAAGAAAGGACTTTGCCAGGTAGTTCAATAGAGGGAACTTAATATGGGCCCCTGGTTTTTAGTATATTGATGACTAAAAAGTCAAATGAGATGTCACTCTGTTCATTTAGATACTCCATAAAGCATATTAAAATGTGACTGGGTGTTCAAGAGATGTTATGTGGAAAGGTATCTGAAGAATATAGCAAAAGTAGGGAGTTCAAGCTTTCTGTGGGTCTGATGGTGTGGTGGTTTGAAAGAAAATGGCCCCCAAAGGGAGTGGCACTACTACAAGGTGTGGTCTTGTTGGACCAAGTGTGTCACTGTGGAGGTGGGGTGTGGGGTCTCATATGTGCTCAAACCACACCCAGTGAGACAAGCCACTTCCTGTTGCCTATGCATGTAAGATGTAGAGCTCTCAGCTACCTCTCAGCACCGAGTCTGCTTGCACACCACCATGTCCCACTATGATGATAATGGACTGAATATCTGAACTACTGAACTTCTGAACTGTAAGCCACCCAATTAAATGTTTTTCTTTCTTTTTCTAAGAGTTGCTGTGGTCATCGTGTCTCTTCATGGCATTAGAAACCCCAAGACAGATGGGTATGAGACCTATGAAGAGAAAAGTACTGGTCTCAGTTATGACTTATAAGAAGAGTCCTGAATTAATCAGATAGAATCTGAATCTAGTTTCCCCTGCAATAGTGAGAGCAGCCTCAGGGAAGCATGGGATTTTCCAACCTCAAATGTGTCCATGGAGTTGTAAAGCAGCTGGGACTATCAGTCACTGGTTACTCTTATAATTAGAGAACATATACACAGCACTCAGCCATAGCTTGCACATCAAGGAAGTATAGAAACAGTAAGAAGCCACTACCATCCCCAGTGCCTGAGAGGCAAGGGGAGGAAATGAGAGTGTGGTGTTAGAGATGTCATTGCCATGCAGGGTTTGGAACATTCCAGAAGAGGAGATCAAACAACTGCAGAAAGAGTCAAAGAAATCAAGTGTGATTATAATGTGTGAAATAGATCTAGCCAGCCACACCCCTTCTGTTGGAATTTCTTTGAACAGAGTAACTCTTCAGGCATTCAAATAGAGCTGGGGAGGGGGTGACCCACAGAATATACTCACTATGCAAGCATGAGGCTGGATGTTCATATGCCCAGAATCTATGTTAAAGCTAGGTAAGCATGACAGCTGCTGGCAATCCCAACACTCAGAAGACAGAGACACAGGCTCAGATAAGTGATCATCCAGTCCAGCAAGAGACCCAATAAACAAAGTCAATAATGTAAAGGGGAAAAAAATCAGATGATACTTTCAGGCCTCCATATATGCTCATCCTCAAAAAACTGAACTTCAAAAAGTGAAAATAGTAATGCTGATGTAGAAAATGCACAGTCAACATGACAGAAAAGATCAGCGCAGTTTAAAGTGTTGTGAAGACACAAAATGAAACTCAGAAAGAGGAAAAGATTAAAAGGTGAAAGAGAACAATTGTAAGATATAGAATTTCCTTGGGGAATCTAACACATGTATAATTGGTTCTAAAAACAGAAAGATGAATTAGAAAATACAGATTCTTGTGTGTTTAAAAGCTTTCAAAATACAAAGAACACTGTATATTCCTAGTTCTAGAATCTTAGCTTACCTCAAGCCAAGAGAACATGAAGAAAACTACATGGTAGCATATCTTGATCAAATTATTAAAACAAGTGAAAGAAAAATATCTTAAGTCATAGAAAGAAGACACATTATAAACAGTAGAAGGAAAGTAAAGATAACAGCAGACGTCTCGTTGGGTTTAACAGAAGCCACCTGGTTCCTCATTGTGAAAGCTATGGTTGGGTCCTGTATACATGCTCTCTAATTATAACAGTAACCAGTGGCTGATGGTCCCAGATGCTCTGGAGTGCCTCATATCTTTATACCCCTGCTGTTAACTATTGGATGAAGGCTACTCCTGAAATAAGACCTAACACTAGACAACACAATAGTTTTCAACCAACACAACCCTTAAGAAGTGCCGAGAGGTAAGGGCCATTCACTTATATCACTTTCACAGTTGAAGCAATGCATCCTTTGTTCCTAAAGAGGGATCTCTGTGGTAGATCAACATGTCCACTACAGTTTTCCAACTTAAGGCACCACATTTAAACCAATTTCCATTTCCCCTAAAAAGCTTTTTTGAAATGAGGATCATTGATTTCCAACTTTGCAAAGTCAGAGTACAAAATTTACAGCTCAGGTTAGCAGATGTAGAGGAAACCACCCTGTATGCAAGTGCAGACCTTCAGTGATGACTTCATTTGCTGTAAGCTCTGACTTATATGTCATTGCCAGGACATCAATGTAGTATGGGTTCTCCAGAGAAACAGTGGAAATGCACGTATGTGTATTGGGGTCATGGAAAGGAACTGCTTCACACATTTCTGAATTCTGGAAGATCTTAGATCTGAAATTGGAAAGTGAGCTGAAGACCCAGAAAAGCTGATGGTATAATTCTAGTCAGTGTCTGCACTTCTAGGGACCAAGAGAACCCATGATGTAGTTTCTCATCTAACTTTGGGTGTGTGACAATAGGAAAAGATTAATTTTTCTACTCAACGACAGAACGGGAGAAAAATTTATTGTTTATATCACCTTGTAGCCCTAGTTTCATTTCTGTTGCTGTGTTAAAATTCCTTGACCAAGTGAGAGGTACGGGGAAGTAAGGGCAGAAACCTTGAACAGCTAGTCATTCAGCTAAATATCCATAGATCACAACCACAGTCAATAGCAAAGAGAAATGGATCCATAAATGCTCACTTGCTTGTGCTCAGCTTGATTTCTCCACCCTTACACAGTTCAGGACCACCTGCCTAGGGAATTATGCCACCCACGGTTGGGTGAATCTTCCCATATCACTTAATGAGCAATGCCCCCACAGACTTACAAAAGGCCTATCCAATATAGACAAGCCCTCATTGAGACTCTCTTGCCAGGTGATTCTAGGTTGTGTAGTTAACACAAAGCCAACCATCATGTTTTATCCAATTTTTGATATTAGTGGATTGAAAAGGGCCTTCCCTCATCAGAAAAAGCTATCTTCTTCCCTCTGTCTACTCTTTACAGATGTTCATAGATCAAAAATACAATTATAGATGTACCCAGAAATAAGATTTAATCAAATATCTGGCTATCACATGGCAGAGTCAAATTGACACATGAAATTAGCCTTCCCAACATGGAGGATGATGAAAACAGCATCTGACTACTACAAACTTTCATTTTCAAGTTATCATAAATACTGTATTTATGTAAAGTTGTGTAGCTAGCATATTTTCTTTTGTTGTTGTTGTTGTTATTGACATTTGGTACCATTTTCTAGTCTCCCTGCCATCCTCCCCACTGTACCCAGATCCTTCTTGGTGATCATTTAGTCATTGATTCTTTACTGCTAGAGAAGGCTTCTGGACCTCTACTGGTTGACAAAACATAATACTATTCAGGTGCCTATTAAAATCTACCAAGTATCAAGAAAAAGATGTGCGAGTGACAAACCACCCAACAGGTTCTTGATGAGTACTAAGTGTGGGCTGGGAAGTAGTGAAATGGTAAAGTGTTTGCCTAGCATTTGGAAGATGCTGAGTTCAATCACCAGTCACACCACCATAAATAAATGATGCAAAAGAGGATGTTCTCAAGTATCCAGCATCTTGACTTAAGCTACCCACATGTGCAGATCATAAACCGTGCTAGCTTTGTTGTAATTTGAAGAGATCCTGTTTCCCTCTGCATACTGTGACCAGCTCATGACTTCTGCAAAGTAGAATAGAATATTTGGAAAGGACTTTTTTTTGTCTTTAAGAGCTTATGCTTTTAAATTTTAATACTTTTGAAATTAAAATACAATTACCTTATTTCCTCCTTTCCTTTACTTCCTCCAACCCCTCCCAAGTAATCCCCCTTACTCTCTATCTCAAACTCAGAGCCTCCTTTTATTGAATTCTTGTTACATATATGTGTATTTGTATACCTAAATATATAAATACAGCCTGCTCAGTTTGTATGTACTCTGTATGTATACAATTTCCTGAGAAATCCACTTAATACTGGATGACCAATTGGGAGACTCTTCCCTGGGGGAAACTATTTCTCCTGCTCTTAGTACTCCTTAGCCGCCTGGAGTTCTTGGTCTCAGGTTGAGGTTCCATGAGATTTCTCCCTTCCATGTTAGCGTATCTGCTAGTATTGTCCTTGTTTTGGTCTGCTTTAGGCAGCCATGTTGATGAGACTTCATGAGTGAAGCTTCTCTGACATTTCTAGAAGAAGCAATCTCAAAGCAAACTTCCCCTTCCTCTGGGGAACTTTTCACTTCCTCTTCTGAAATGATCTCTGAGCTTTAGGTGCAGGAGTTGTATTGTACATGTCTCAGTTGGAGCTGGGTGCCATACAATCGCTTGTTCTCTGTATTTAGATTGGCTATGATTTTCTGTAATGATCTCCATCTGTTGGAAAAGTTTCTTCGGTGAGAGATGAAAACTTTGCTTATCTGTAGGTATAAGGATAATATTTATAATATAATGAGAATTTATGCTGGGTTAGTAAAGTGATGATTGTAGGTTCTTCTCCGAGATTCATGACTTCACAAGCCCTGGGTCCTTGGCTAGATTTCCAGTACTGGGCATAGCTTCCCTCTTCTTGAGTGGGCCTTAAGTCCAATAACAACAGAGCTGTTAATTATCAGCAAGGTATGCACCCTTAAGGCAATGTGCCATGCTGCCCATTGTTATAATTTATAGGTGTCACAGCTGCATAGGACTAGTGATTGCTTCCCTCCCTTGGAAGTTTTCATGGTACCTTCGAGAACCATGAAAGCTAGTACTCAGGGCATAGGATTTCAGGTCAGATCCAGCCTGGGTCCTCCTGGTCCTGTGTCCAAAGTTCTTGGTGTCTTCAGCAGCAGGAATTTCCCTTCTTCCTCTGGGAGGCACCCAAAGCCAACAACAATAGCCTGTAATGTTTTGGGAGTCTTTTGGGCAAACTTGACCAACCAATCACAAGGATGCTTCTGCTACTTGGTATTGGAGGGTTTTTTAGTTTATTTAAGGACTTGTTATCTCTGAAAATATCCCTACAACTACCACTTCTTCTCCAGTTCACTGTTCACAGGACACAAATCTGTCACTGATTTTCCAGTATAAAATTTCAACACTATCCATTCTTTCAAGGGAAAGCCTCCTTCCTTGGCATTGCAGTCAAGGGTACTCAAGTTTTTAGCCATTGTTTTCTTCTCTTTAACTTCTAGGCACACTCACAGCAGTCATAATTGCTCAGTATTCCACACTCATTTGTTTCCTGATATGATTTTCTCTTTGATTCTGTTCACCTACTTCAAATATAGTAATCAGATGTCATCTCTTCTGGAAATCACTTTGAATTTCTCCAACAATTCTGATATACAGAGTTTCTAATATGCAAAATCTATTTAAAAACAATACAACAGAACTCTGAACACGTGTTCAGAGAATGAGGGGTGTGTGTGTATGTGTGTGTGTGTGTGTGTGTGTGTGTGTGTGTGTGTGTGTGTATGTGTGTGAATGTGTATGTTTTCATTTTCATTCACGAGGGCATGCGTACATGTTAGCCAAGGCCTAAACCATCTCTGGCTTTGGTGTCTCTCAAATTCAACCCATTCTCATTTAGAAAGTCCCTAAGCCTGCTAATTGCTGCTCATGTATTTTCATCTTGAGATAGTTGCACAAGCATACATATATATGTAATTATGTACACATGTCTATTATCTATTGATCTATCTGTATATGTAAGAATATGCATATGTTCTATAGATTGCCATTGATATGATATATATGAAAACACATGTGATGGTATATTTTGACATCTGATGAATGTTTAATGACAACCATTATTCTTAACTCTTATACAACTTACTATATAGTGTAAGTATACCCACACGATATAGGTAGTTTGCCTCTTATCTCATCTCTGAACCCTCACTCTGCCTTCCTAGGGTCAGGAAAATGACACAGATACGTTAGTGGCTTTGGTTTCTCTTGGATGCCCTGTGGTTCTCAATTTGATGTTAATTTAAATGAACTGAAATGGAGCATGAGATCAGGGCAGGATGACTAAGATTCTATCTCTACTCCCAGCTGGGCCACAAATGGAGCCTGGTAATTCATCCCTGCCTGCTCCCCAGGCCAGTTTTCAAGGTCTTTTTCTATTACTCTTTTTGGACACCCTTGCACCTGATTTTTCTGAGGCCGTGGCCTTGCTTCCTGATGAGTTCAGCAACAATCATTTGACAAGAGCAATCTTTAGGCCCTCCTGCTGCATCGCTCACATGAAGTCAGAAGAACATTCCTCTGGGGTCCCCCGCTCAGAGGTCTTCTGTAGTTCCCTCTAATGGACTCTTATAAGTGACAAGCTTCCAGCTGTTGTCATGGTTTGTCTGTTAATGTGGTTTGAGGCACTGGAGCAAGCTTTGAGCTCAGAGGCCTTGCTATCCTGAGCTACAGCTGCATGAAGTGAACCCTGAAATTCCACTATCAACGCTTGTGTTGAGAACACTCTTAATAGGCACACCGCTGGTGGTCCTCTGAGGATTTAGGAGATGGATATTAAAAACACAGGGTGAGATCTGAGTCCCTTTTTTTCATGTCTTCCTTATAAGATAGGTGCTTAAGCTCTCTTACTGAGAATAACAGAAAAGTGAATCCAAGCTAAATAGTTCTATTTGCTTTCAATTTCTGCTCCCATCTAGATTCAAATACTTTTCTCAGTTGAAAGGGTTTGAGTCTGTTACTTCTATGGTCCCACTGAGTGACTCACAGCTAATTTAGGCAATGCGCCATGCTCTGGTATCTGTCATCTATGACAGGCTTCGCAAGCCTGTCTCTAGGCTCCACTACTAGTACAATTTCTGTTTCTCCACACACAGTGGTCAGAGCGGTGCATCAAAATTCAAATCTGACCGGGTCACTTTGTACTTACAGCTGTTCGATGTATTCCCATTGTTCCTCAAATTAAACTTAAAAAAATTCTCACTATGCTCTACATACTCTCAATCCTACATTCTCGGCCTCACCTCACTCGGCACTCCCGCTGGACTCTCTTGCGCAGGAACACACTGGCCCTCTTTCACACTTCCTGGCTTACATTGCTCTTCCTGTCCCTGCTTTTGTTTCTTCTATCCAGCAAACAAACACATGAATGATCAGACCTCAGTTCTGATGTCACTGCCTTCTTTGCAGGTCAATCCTTTTGTCAGATTCCTTCTTAGACCCATCCCAGTTTCTAATTGGACAGTTCTTTCAGTGGCTCCAGTATGGTTAGAAAGTCACCACCACAACACAGCAAACACCGAAGTGTGTCTCAGTGCCATATTCTCAGGACTGAGGATTGGTCATTGGTACATAGTGGGTGCTCAATAAAAATCCTTGGAGGAATACAATGAATAATCTGTAGACGGGGGCTTCACCCCAATTACAGTAGTGCCTGAACTTTGGTATGTATGTTGTGTCCAATTCTAATGCCATACACTAAAAATAACTATCTTCTACAGATGTATTTATGGTGCTTGGCTGAGCTGCTTTCCTGGGAAGGAAGAAAAATGCACCCTTAGCCTTCAAGCTGCCTTTCTGAGATAAGAGAACACGGCTTATGAGTCTTTCATAAAGTTTGGCAATTTTCAATTTAAATATTTACCATGACTTCCATTATCATGTTTACCGTGAATGTGGAATGTAAGGAATACGGTAATAAATATTATAATAGAACTCAAAAGTGCTATGAGAGCCAAACAGATGAATAATCTCTGTTGAAGAAATCGGAACACCGACATTTCCCACTGGGCTTTGAAGCTCAAGTAGGTCGCTAAGCTGCTTCTAGTCTTCTTCACTTGACCAGATGCTTGGCTAGCTCTCACCTCCTTGCAGTTGAGCTTAAAAGTTACTTCTTAGTGAGCTTTCTCTGACACCCCCAGTCAAGTCCCATGCCCCTGTGTCCCTTCTCTATCACCCAGCATGTGTCCAGCTACCTTGAAAACCTGTAAGTGCCATAAAATACAGCACGGATACGGCTTTCCTCACCACTGCCTGAATAGAGCCTGACTCAAGGCGAGGTAAGTACTCGGTGATAGGTTGAATGAGTGATGAGAAACCAGAGAACAGAAGTGGAAATGCCTAAAACTACTCTCAAAAAAATAGAGACTTAAAAACAATCTTTAAAAGAGATGGAATAAAAAGTGGGGACAGCAGCACAGGCAGAGTGAACCAACATACGGTACAAAAGGAAAAAAACCCTGAGTGCATTGAGAGTCCACAAGAGGAGAACATTTGGTGTGGTTAAATGTGCATTGCATACAGCGGGTGTGACATAAAAGACGGGCTTAAAAGACTAGTGGGAACCACACTTTCAATGGCCTTGAATCATAATGGGGAGTTTGTACTTTTTTTTGTCATCAAGAGGAATTGCAAGGCAGTTAAGTAGGAGGCTTGTAGCTTTGGATTTGCACTTTATAAAAATCAGTCTCCAGATAATGCAAAGGTTCTGGGCAGGGATGAGAATGGAGGTGCAGAAAATTGTTTTTGAAGTTACTACAACTGACACTGGTGACATTTAGAACGGACACATTTAATGTTGGTGGCTTTTCTACTCATTGCAGAATGACTATCAGGATGATGGATTGCTAGGATGGCAATGAGTCATCCACCAAGACACCAAATGAAAGTGGATTATGACAGGGAACAACTGTTTTTTCACTGTGCAGTCATGGACTTGGGTGCTCCAGAAGGGGCACTTAAAAAAATGTGTTGCTACCTGCAAGCCAAAAGGTCAACCACAATTTATATATTGTCATCCATCACACAGGTTTAATAATCAAGAAGCCACTGTATGCCTCTAGTAAACTCTGATTCCCTTTGGGAGAATTTCTGCTGCCTACAGTCCATGAGATTCTGGTCCCCATGATGGAATAACTAAAAGATCTCTGAGCCCACCAGATACAGTAGGTGTCACACAACACTTGAAGGGAAAATGCCTTTCAACAAAGAAAGGAAATTGAGAAAGAAAGTCTGGAGAAGATACAGAAGTCTCAAAGATGTGCTCTGGGATTCTATTGTGTTTAAAGATATATGCTCCTTAGACTCTTCATTTTAATAAAGCAATGAGCTTGTATTTTTATTCAAGCCTGGTTTGTTTTGTATTATTTGAAGGAGAAGAGCACTCAACTAAAAAAAATAAGAAATAGTATTATACACTGTGTGATGAGCCCCTAATGCAGTACTCCTTCTATGCCCACAAAGCATTATTTTATCCATTCATATATTGCACTTTTTCAGTACTTTTCTTCAGTCCTTCTTGTATACTGGGCAGTGGACTGGATGCTCATGTAATGATAAGAATGAAGTTACCTGTGTTTGACATGTGCTTTAATGTTCAACTGATGGTTATTGTTGCAGAATACATATCACAGTCACACTGGGAAATCTTTTTTTTTTAATTCCTATGCTTAGGCCCTGCCAGATCAGTTAAATAAAAGTTTATTAGATAATAATGTCAGATCTTTGTATTCATTGAGGTAATTTTAATGACCGGCTTCTCCCATTTTATAGAAAAATATGCCAAGGCACGGCAAGATTGCATAATGTGTTTAAGACCATACCACTTGTAAGAAACAAAGCTAAGTTTTGAATCTAGGCAGGGTCCAGATTATGCACTGCTCTGAACACCTAAAGAGCATTGTAACCTGGAAGGCACAGTACTATCCTGATGAATTTAAGTGTCACACAGTTATAGACAAGCTTAGATTGCTTTCAGAATTGATGGCTTTTTTTTTACCATCCTTGTTCATATTTCATTAATTTTAGGGTCACATACATATGCTTTCCTTTTGTATAGAACTAACTTCTTTTCTATGTAATTTAAACCATCCTTTACAGAAATCCCCTGCCATCTCTCCAATTCTGTGCATCCTTAGCCAGTTGGAGTTATACTTGTGCATTGCTGGGGATGGGTCTTTGCAAATCTCAGTGTGGTCACTTTAACTTAACCAGCTCTGCAGTGTCTCATAAATGACATGACGTCTCTGATCCCCAGTGTCTCATATCTAATGTGAGAATCACAACGCCTCCCTTATTATGCAGTTAGGAGGATTAAATTGAAATCTACTTTCAGCTCTTAGAATAGCACTTCAAATATAGAAGACAGTCAATTAGTGTTAACTATTGTTCTTGCAGTTTTCCTGAATTTATATCTATCACAATGTGGCCAATGCAGTCAAAAATTTATAACAATAATTAGAACATGCAATTCTTTCGGTTACTTATGATGCCCCTGGCTCCGGTGTTGTCTCTTTACTTGCATTTCTTCAACCATTTCTAAAAATAACTGTACAGTATAAATACTTCAATTACTCATATTTTGTGGATTAAAAAAAAATCAAACAGATACCACTTAGCTTTCCCAACAAACGGAGAAAGACTTCAGATTTCCAAGCTCAAATTTCAGAGCATCCCTTTTAGGGAACAAATATTAATATTGTTTGTACCATATATCTGACTTTTACAGTCATTAATGATTGCATATATTATTTAATTTAAACTTTGTAATGATCCCACTCTATGAATAAGAAAATAGAGGCTAAGATTATATGAGTTAAATCGACATGTATTGAAACTTGGTCTAGGGATGGAGAGATTGTTCAGTGGTTAAAAGCAGTTGTTGATTGAGCATCCTTTGGTTTGTTGATGTCTAGTTTCTTGAGTTCTTTATGTGGTTTGGAAATCAGCCCTCTGTCAGATGTGGGGTTGGCGAAGATCTTTTTCCATTCTGTAGGCTGCCTTTTTGTCCTACTGATGGTGTCCTTTGCCTTACAGAAGCTTTTCAGTTTCATGAGCTCCCATTTATTAATTGTCTATCTTAGTGCCTGCGCTATTGGCGTTCTATTCGGGACTTTGTCTCCTGTGCCAATGCATTCTAAATTATTTCCCACTTTCTCTTCTATCAGGATGACCCCAGGAAATTTGAAGGCAAGTGAATGGAAAAGAAAAAAAATCATCCTGAGTAAGGTAACCCAGACCAAGAAAGACAAACATAGTATGTACTCACTCTTAAGTGGATATTAGCTGTAAAATAAAGGATAACCATGCTACAATCCACAACTCCAGAGAGGCTAGATAACAAGGTGGGTGCCTGGGGGCACACCAAGATCTCCCTGGGAAGGAGAAATAGAAGAAATTTTGTGAGTAGACTGCAGGCGAGTAGGGATGGAAACATGAGCGATCAGGTGGGGGGGGTAGAAAAGGAGAGTACTGAAGGAGACTACTGAAAAGGGAAAGGTGCATTTTGGGGTCAGGTAAAAACCTGGCACAAAGGAATCTACAAGGAAGACCCCAGCTTAGACTCCTAGCAATAGCGGATATATAGCCTAAACTGGCCATCTCCTGTGACCAGATTGGTGCCTAGCCCAACTGTCAACAGAGAGGAGTCCTCCAGCAACTGATGGAAACAGTTGCAGACCCAAAGCCAAAACACTAGGCAGAGGTCAGGGTATCCTACAAAAGAGGGGGAAAAAGGATTGTAGGAGTCAGAATGGTCAAGGACACCACAAGAACTCACAGAATCAAATAACCTAGGCTCATAGGGGCTCACAGAGACTGAACTGACAACCAGGGAGCCTGCATGGGACTGACCTAGGTACTCTGCATATATGTTACAGTTGTGTAGCTTTGTCTTCTTGTGGGACTCATAACAATGGGAATAAGGCCTGTCTCTTACTCTTTTGCAGACCTTTGGGACTGTACTCCTCATACTGGGTTGCCTTGTCCAGCCTTAATACAAAGGGAGGTGCTTAATCTCATTGCAACTTGATATGCTATGTTTTGTTGAGACTCATGGGAAACATGCCCTCTCCTAATAAGAAAAAAGAGGAGGAGTAGATTGGGTGGTGGGAACAGAGGGGTGGGGGATGGGGAGGAACTGGGAATAGAAGCGGGAGGGGAAACTGCAGTCAGGATGTATAATTAATTAATTAATTAATTAATAAAATACTTGTTCCTGAAGAGGATCCAGGTTCGATTCCCAAAACTCACATGGCTGCTTACAATCATTCATAATTCACTTCTACATGATCCAAAACCCTCTTCTGGGCACCAAGCATGTATGTGGTGCACTATATTTAAGGTAACATGTGAACAAAACACTCATATACATAAATCAAAGTAAGTACATACTAAAAACAAAAAAAATGAAAAAGAATTCTTTAAAGACAAAATAAAGAAACCTGGCCAAACCTGGCCAGATTCAAAGATAATGTTTTTATTTCTTCTAGAAATAAGGGCTTAATTAAGACTTGGATTAATTGAAATAATATGTATTAAGGAAAAAAGTTTCATTTGCAGATTCCTAGAAAATAACCTAGGAGTGTAATAGGAATCCAAGTGTTTTCCATTTCCATGCTCACTGGGCTGTGAACCTCTCAGCCCCTTCCCTGTTTTGCCTTGGCTGGGCATGGATATCCCTTTTATCCACAATGCCTCCACCTTTTGGGAGGACCCATTTTCATCTGATTTCTGAGTCCATCCCTCTTCATAAGGTCAGCTATGCTCCTCTCATTTGGGTTGGAAAGATTTCTGTATATCTAATGCTGGAAAACTCCAGTGTTTCAAAAGAGAAATTCTGGAAACACATTCAGCTCAAGTCTATCACATTGAATTAGTGGCAAGGATAGATTCCATGACTTAATTAACTTTCCCATTATCAGCATTATGCTCTCCAAGTGAAATTCATTTGCACATTTGTGCAGAGTATCACTATTTAAGTTTAAAGGCATGCAAAACCAAGTCACATAATGGTTATAGGAACTGGAATCAATATAGGCTACCCATAGAACACTGACTGTAGTGAATGGGAAGCATGCTTTATTGATGCCTACTTTATTTACGGCCACACTCCCACAGGACTCCGTGCACTCCTACTAAGTGCAGGATACTTAGCAATGTGGCTGCATGTGCTAAACATAGGAAACCAGGTACCGAAAGTAATGCTATGCATTGGGACAGTGATCATACGTGCATTTCCTCATCATAGGCAGGTTCCATATTAGGACATCTGGATACACATTAGAGAATTCAGTTCTTCAGAGCCAAGTGGGTATATCTGTTTTCTGGTAGCTGAGTAATTGACTTAGAGTTGGCAACCTACAGACACAGCCCAGGGCTATTTCGACAAAGACAGAATGAAGAGACAGATTATTTTTTTAAGCTAAGAAAAAGATCTTTGCAGCCCTGTTTGACATTATGCAGGAACCACCAAAATAGCCAAATTCATAAATGGGATTTGGTCCCATTGTAATTCTGTATAAATGAGCTGATTAACACAGCAGTGTAAAAACAAAACAAAACTTCTACAAAAGTATTGGCAAAATTTGCTTGTGGTGCCGGGAGTTGGTGGCGCACGCCTTTAATCCCAGCACTCGGGAGGCAGAGGCAGGCGGATCTCTGTGAGTTCGAGGCCAGCCTGGGCTACCAAGTGAGCTCCAGGAAAGGTGCAAAGCTACACAGAGAAACCCTGTCTTGGAAAAAAAAAAATTTGCTTGTGGTAAAATGTTTTTAGGTGTTTGGCTGCCCATGTTTAAAAGAGCTCTAGAAAGGTGGTGATTGGCTAGGAATACAGAAATATCGCACATATATGTAGACTGTAGACAACAGGGATTGTGCGTTTTATAACTTGTAGTTCCAAATTCAAGTCGAGAACTTTTTCTGTAACTGCCATTAGTCTCATCTCTGAAATTAAGGAGTCGAAGTGAATTTAAGATCAATTTGAGACTTAAAAAAAAAATAGTTACCCATTTCACCCGACTCTTAGCCTCTGCAGAGCCCTACAGTACAAGGAGGTAATTTCTCCATGAATGTAATGAGGAAAGAAGATTGCATAGAGTGAGATACAGGAAGAAAGAGAAGAGGACAAAGAAAAATTGACAGGCACACCTCTCATTGCATTCCAAAGACACTCTACTCTGTAGCAACACTCCTCTGTCCGGGGGTGCCTACATGAAAGCCATCTGTACAGAGAAGGAGGTGATAAACAAATTCAGGATGGCATGCAGTGAAGCTGACCTCTGGCTTTGTTAGGACAAGAAATAGAAAGTGGAAGCTTAAGTCTGTTGATAATTGCACATGTGCTGTTTGCTCAGGTGAGGAGAAGAGCTTGTCTACTCTGAGGACACCCTACCCAATCTCAAAACCTCCCATGGCTCTCAAGTGCTTTACAAACTTTAGTGTGATTAGCAGTTACTCAGGACCCTTGTTTTGATGCTGAGTCTGTTGCAGCAAGTTTGAATTCTGCATTTCTTAAAAGCTGCCATGGGTGGCTTACTGTTGGTGGCTTATGACCTACCCTTAAAAAGTCAGCATGACCCGTCTCACCCTCCCCACCACCTCAGCTGCACCTGACTAAGGGGAGCTATTTGTCCTAGACATGCACTGAGTCCCTGGTTGCTGTGTTTGGCCTCTTCCAACCCTTTTCTCTAAAATTTCTCTCTTTTCTCCATAACATCAAAAAAGGCTTCTGTTCTGTCATATTTCCCAACTCCTCTCATGAACAGGAGTGTGGTTCCTTCTTCTTCCTCCTCTTGCCGCTACCTTTGCAGGACACTGAAGTCCCTGACCTGGTGTAATAGAGACACTACCCTCAGTCCAACTTTCCCAGTGAGTGTCTTCACTGACTTCATCTTGGATCTGTGTTTGAGGGTCTCCTCCTGTTTCAGCTTCTCTCCCACTGCTACTCAGTAAAGTGTGTCCTGAAGCCCCCAGGAAATATTGATTGAATTCTACCTCATGATTCAAATCCAATGGGCTACTGGGCCAACTTATTCTAACATGTTACATAACCCAAACTGAGATGGTTTTATGTCAACCGCATATCTTATTTGTAGATCAGCATTTATATTACATCCCTGTCCTCTCATGAGCTATAAAACTATGGGAAAGTTTCCTTTTGCGTTTATTCATTTTGTCCCTAAGCCTGTACATTCTGACTGAATTACACTGCTGTGCTTAGCTCGTTGCATTATAGTGGCTCTTCTCCACCTACATCATGCATAAACTGTCCAAGTGACACTTGACAAGGATGTAACATGCTGGAAATCCAAATG
>CABHPQ010158330.1:0-16987 GCA_902168405.1 Peromyscus aztecus | reverse complement strand
GCTGGGTCCTTATCTATCTGACCTGGCCATACAGATCCCACACTTTCTTACTCTCTGGTGTTTGAGAGAACACAGCACTGTATGTTCAGTTGACCTTTGACCTATGTTGACTGGGAAGAACATTTTTTGATATCTGTCTTAGTTAGGGCTTCTATTGCTGTGAAGAGACACCATGACCACAGCAACTCCTATAAAGGAAAACATTTCATTGGGGCTGGCTTACAGTGTCAAAGGTTTAGTCCATTATCATCATGGCAGGAAGCAGGATGGTGTGCTGGCAGACAGGGTCCTGAAGAAGGAGCTCAGAGTTCTACACCTTGATCTGAAGGCAGCAGAAGAGAGCTGTGACCCATACTGGGCATAGCTTGAACATATGAGGCCTCAAAGCTCACCCGCACAATGGCACATTTCCTCCAACAAGGCCACACCTCCTAATAGTGCCACTCCCTATGGGCCAAGCACTCAAACACGTGAGTCTATTGGGGCCATTCCTATTCAAACCACCACAGTTATTCTCACATGTGGAGGAACAAATTAAGCATCTCCAATGGCTGGTGGCACCCACATAACTGGTCTTCCCAGACCTTCCTGTCTTCCCCTCAGGATGTCCCCAGAGCAGGGGTAGGGACAGGCTTCTAGAAGGTGTGTGTTAGGTGGCAATACTTCCCTGATTGCCCTGCTCAAGCTCCCCTTTAAAAAGGCACAGTCTCCGAGCCTCGTTCCCACTCTCTCTCACAGCACCACACTCCAGACTCAAGCTTCCTTCTCGAGCTCCTGCAGCGGCAGGTTCTCTGTGTGGCATGAAGATACCTGCCTCCCTCCTAGGTTCCCAGGGCAATGTTCTTGGCTCTTCATTGATTAACTCCCACTGTCCTGCTAAGTGGCTTTGACCTCTCCCTGCCTCCCAATCAGATCTTCTTGCTTTGCTCTCCCATAGCACCCTCCACTGATCCACTGTAATGATTCACTTAACATCTGTTGTTCCTATAGAGTGTAAGCACTATGTGGCCTCCAGCACATCTGTTAGGGCATGACTGTATGTAGCTAGAGTTTTCCTGCCTGGCCCACGGTCAGGATAAATCTTTCACCTGCCAGTCCCACAGCCGCTCAGACTCAACCAAATAAACACAGAGACTTATACTGCTTACAAACTGTATGGCCGTGGCAGGCTTCTTGCTAACTGTCCTTATATCTTAAATTAATCCGTTTCTATAAATCTATACCTTGCCACATGGCTCGTGGCTTACCAGCATCTTCACATGCTGCTTGTCCTGGCGGTGGCTGGCTGTGTCTCCTTCCACCTTCCTGCTCTTTTCTCCTCTCTGTTAGCCCCGCCTATACTTCCTGCCTAGTCACTGGCCAATCAGTGTTTTATTAGCAACACATTTGCCATACAGAACATCCCACAGCAACTGTATCCTTAGCAGCCACCACAGTGCTTCCCTCATCGGAACTCTTAAAACATACCTACTGACAGAAAGAACAGTTTAGTAAACCAAAGGATAAAGTCTCAAAAGAAGTAATATTGTTTGGATGCTGAATGTCCCCAAAGGTCTATGTGGTCCCCATGGTGGTGCTGCTGGGAGGCAAGGGGAGCTCGTGGAGGGTGTTAGGTCTTTATAAACACAGCCTTAAATGGGACTTTCAACCCTTGCCCCTACCTCCTCCAATTTGTGCTTCCTGGCTAATTAGGCAATTGTCATACACACCTACCATGTTGTGTGGCCTCTCCTTAAAATCATAGGAACAAGGTCGAATGATCCCAAAATGTGGAACCTCCCAAACTGCAAGCTAAAATAACCCTGTGTTAATTATCCTAAGCATGTGTCATTGTAAGAGGAAGCTGGTTAACATAAGGACCACATTCAAAAACTAAATCCCAATACCAAGAACTGTCCTCACTTACTGAAAGAGTGTGGCTTTGGAGACAGAGGAGAAGAGACCCATGGGTAACTGCCATGTGCCTCGGTTGCTCATCTGCAAATCAGGCTTGCTGGAAACCCCACGTAACAGGGATGCTGTGTGTGCCAAGGGGGCTAATGCAAAGAAAGCACTGGATGGCACCTAGCAGAGGATGGCGCTGGTAAGTCCTGTGGCCACTCGCTTTGGCTGTTCTTCCTGGGGAGTGTAATACCATGCTACACCATCAGGTAACCTGCTGAGCCAGACATGTGCTGGAAGGGGACATCTGTGAGCCGGGATCCCCAGGCGTTAGCCTAGAGGGGCTGTAGTGGGAAGGGCTGAGGCTGCCACTCTGAGGTTGCGGTCACCAGTGCCATGGTACGGAGTCCAGGGTCTTGTGGGAAGGCACGTAAACCGTCAGTGCCTTTTCAGCCTGTCTGCAGAGGCTGGCCAAGCGAGTGTTTCATCTTTATCCCCCAAGTCTCTAAGAATAACACATCAAAGAGCATGTTTGCATCGCTACAACAGATAACAGCTCCGCCACAAGCTTCGGGGTCCATACATGCTACAGATAGAATGAATTAATAATTCCACGTGTTTATAAAATATGAATTAACCCGGGAAATATATAACTCCAAGTAAAATTCTTGCTTTTAAAACCGAGAGGAGGAAAGCACTTAAAAAAAAAAAATGAAAGTCTAGTAAATTTCCATTTGTGTAGTGTTACCAGGCTGGCATTTGTCACATGGAATGACTCATTCCTGGGTGACAGGTAGGTGCTGATACCACAGGAGCATCAGGCAATGGCAGGGGAAGGGGGTTCAGACAACTGATTTTTTAATTAAATTTCCTTAGTTAGCTAGTACTTTTTTTTTTTTTAACAAAAGAGAAACAAGAAATAGGACCAGTAAGAATCATAGACAGCCTAGTGCCTTCCTTTAAGCAGAGTAAATTGCTCTTGAAAACCATGGCGCATTTACCTCCATCTTTGTGTATAATATCCCATGTCTGTGTGGAAGCAGTCCCTTTGATGGTAAACAGCTCTTCTCTGGAAACATTGCCTGATCTTGCTCCGCTGCACTGAGTGGTTCCCTTAATAGCTGAACTGGTTTTCCTGGGGGAAAAAAGAAGAAGAAAAGAAAGCATTGCAGGAAATGTGTGTATTAGACTCCTTTCTCTTCCATAATACTGTAATGGTAATTTATATTCATATCAGAAGATGGAAAGAGCCATAGACTGGCTTTGCAGAGAAGTGGAGGAAATGTTAAACAGTGTATTTTATATGTGTATGAATCTGCCAATGAATAAATTAATTAAAAATGTAAAAGAGCATCGTATCAAAGATATCACATCAAAGGAAAGAGATCATCCCACTCTTCTGTAAGAAGGCACGTAATGGAGACTGAGCCTTCTACACCCATGCGCCTGACCCGGAACACAATGGTGTGTGCATCTGGAAGAATGTGGTGGCACAGAGATTATTTATAACTGAACTTAGGGATTGTTTTGCTGCTGAACAGGCTTGTGAGGCTGCATGTTACCACCAGATGTTTCCACACATCATTAAGAGAATCATCATTAGAGAAAACAACTTTAGAGTGTCCAGTGCCGTTTTTCTCACTGAGAATTTTCTACCTGTGACTTGAAATAACATAACAGCTTTAAGAAAAATATCTATATGGGCCTGGAAAGATGACTGTGCTGTTAAAAAAAAACAAAAACAAAAACAAACAAATAACAACAACAACAAAAAAAAAAAAACACGTGCTCCTCTTAAAGAGGACCTGAGTTCAGTTCCCAGCACCCACAAGGCAGGTCACAACCATCTGTAGCTCCTGTTCTAGGGGATCTGATGCCCTCTTCTGGCTCTCATAGGCACCAAGCATGAATGTGGTGCACATACAGACATGCAGGGAAATACTCATACATGCACACACACAAAACAAAAAAAGAAAAAGTTAGATAGGAAGGAAAAAAGAAAGGAAGGGAGGGAGGGAACGGGAGGGGAAGGGAGGGGAGGGGAGGGAAGGGAAGGGAAGGGAAGGGAAGGGAAGGGAAGGGAAGGGAAGGGAAGGGAAGGGAAGGGAAGGGAAGGGAAGGGAAGGGAAGAGAAGAGAAGAGAAGAGAAGAGAAGAGAAGAGAAGAGAAGAGAAGAGAAGAGAAGAGAAGAGAAGAGAAGAGAAGAGAAGAGAAGAGAAGGGAACTAATTGGGGGCTGGACAGTTTGCTTTGTGGTTAAGAACACTGGCTGCTCTTTAAGCGGACTCGGGTTCAATTCCCAGCACTGACATCATGGCTCACAGCCTTCTGTAACTCCAGTTCCAGGAGATCCAGCACCTTCTATGGCCTCTATGAGCATCAGGCACACATTGTCACTCATACATACATGCAGGCAAAACACCCATACACATGAAATAATAATAAAGTAATATTTTCAAAAAGAAACGGCTGCTTGTCTTTCCATAGAGATATATCGTATAGAATTTTATAGCCATGATAGGAAGAAGATTATAAAATGTTGTCATCAGCATCGCCCCCAGGTAAAGAAATACGTGAGCTGAGATGGAATGTTTCTCCGTGTAAAGCCAGGAACACGTATTTCCATATTGTAAAATGTGTCAAGTTTTGTAGAGATAATGGCATTGCCTGAAAAATGTTAATTACAGTAAATCTCCCAGAAACACCTTGGGCTAGAACAGCCCAAAGATTTCACCTTAGCCACCCCTCCTACGGCCCTTGCCAAAAGTCTCCAGGTAGACTAAAAAGTTTCCCTTTGACAACAGAGCCTAGAAGCGGCATCCAGAAAAACCCAGTTACTGTTGGTGGACATTCTCTGTGAGTACTTCCTCCAACACACAGGCACGTGCATGCACACATGCACATGCCTACGGACGTGAAATAGACGAGAGGGTTCACCCAGAACTAAGCTCGTGAGCTCCACCCAGCCCAAGCATCTTGTCTGTTGGCAAAGCCCACCCGGATAGACGTGCTGGCAGCTGTGGTCATGCATAGAGCCACCTGAGAGAAGGGGGACAACTTTGTTGTCACTCCCCCCCACCACCCAGCATATCTGAGAAGGGGGATAACTTCGTTGTCCCCCTACCCGGCACATCTGAGAAGCCATCTACAAACGGAAATAATAGACAGAAACGAGTTAGAAATAGCAATGTGTGCACAGAGACGCCAGAGCTGTGTATGGGCTCCATGCTTGACTAGAACCAGTGCTACCCAGACTCCTTTCTACATGTGTCCTGTCCCAGCACGGTCCTCATACAGCTAGCCTCATACAGAATTCCAAGGGGACGTTAGTAGGAAGCTGACCTGAGAAGAGGAATCATGCGAGATGGCCAGTATGTATGTTAAAGCTGTTATTAGAAATGTGTATTGTTCTTTGGGCAGCATATAAATCATCTCCATTCTGCAGGGAATGAAACCACAGGCAGCCATGTTCAATAACTCGTCCTGGTTTGCACAGCCAGCGTCTGAGCTAGGAATACAACCCCATTCCTTTAACCAGCAGCCAATCTGTAACTGCTTATTTGTGCGAAGTAGGCCAAGGTAAACAGAATGAAAAAGCCCTGGGACCCTGTCACTGAGAAGGCAGGAGGATCAGGAGTTTAAGGTCATCTTCAGCCACGCAGGGAGTTTAAAACCAGCCTGGGGCTACACGAAAGCTGGTCTCAATCCCATCACCCCCACAAAAAGAACAATTTCGTTTTCAGAGTTTTCAGGACAGGGTGTCCCTCAATAGCCTAATCTGGCCTGGAACTCACAATGTAGACCCCATGGACTGAAACCCACAAAGATCTTCCTGCCCCGGGAGCGCTGGGTTTAAAAGCGTGTACCACCGTAACTATTAACTTGGCAATGGCTTCATCCTAATGCTGCTAAGAATCTCATGGACATCATTTGAAAGACAGTCATCTCAAAGGCATATGAAGTACATTGATTTCACACACACACACACACACACACACACACACACACACGCACACCATGCACATCATTTAGGGTGAGATAACAGGATAGTGAAAGCACAGGCAGGCACAGGTATGGTACTGATGCTCTGTAGTCTGACGGATGAGGGGACTCTGCAGTTATCAGGGATACTTCTGGCCGTGTGGATGGGGGCATGTTCACTTAATGCAGAGGCTGCAAAGAGTTTTCTCTCTGCATGAGCTAATGGCAGAGTTATATTACCAACAGTGACATGGCAGGCAACCTGACTCAATCCTAGAACAGAAAAGGGGCTAGGATGGAAACCCTAATCAAACCTGGCTGCTGTCTGGAACTTACCGCGTGCCTAGAATTAAACCTTAATCCACGAGTTAATTTAATATATAATGCTAAGTTATCAAAGCATTAATCAAAAGGAGTGTTATTCAGTTTTGTACTGGGGCAAGTGAGTGGCAGCTGGGGAGAGATCACTAAGACTGGTGTTTTCCTTAACCTTCCGCCAAAATAAATTTCAGATATTATTAAAACTTTTATAGACAAAGTACATTTTTAAAAAATGTGGGAAAATCTTTTAAATAATCTGTTTTGGAAAATTCAGCTTTCTTATGTATGACAGGAAATCTTTAAGTCATACGAGAAAAGAAAAACAGTTTCTTCATGGAAAAAAATCTAAACAAAACAAATACAAATAGCAAGCTGATAAGTATGCTTAAGATTATAACTCAAGAAAAAAATAGCATTTTTAATAGAGAAAGAGCTTGGACAAATCAATAAGAAAAAGAATAGTAATCCAATTTTTATTACTTTTTTGTTTGTTTTTCAAGACAAGGTTCCCCTTTGTAGCCTTGGCTGTCTTGGAACTCACTCTGTAGACCAGGCCAGGCTTGAACTCACAGAGATTCACCTGCCTCTGCCCTCCCCCACCCTCCAGTGCTGGGATTAAAGGCATGTGCCACCACACCCAGCTAGTAATCCAAGTTTTAAAATAAGTAAAGGTTACAGAATAGGAAACACAGACCGCATTTTACACTTATGCAAAGATATATGTTCTTACCTATAAAATGATGCGATGAAAACATTAAGGCGATGTTTCAGACTGGCAAAGATTCTTACGTTTAATATACTGTGTTATCAAGAATACAAGGGCACAAGCTCCTTAAGGACGGTAGAAACATAATTATGAAATGTATGGAAAACAATTTTGCAGTGTAATTTCAATCCAAAACACACACGCTCCTCCCGTCTGACCGAGTAGTTTAAAATTATTATTCACCCTTCAAGCACATTCTCATAATCATAAAAATCACACCAACAGAATATTAATTGCCACATTCTTGGTGAGAGCAAAATAGTAAAAAAAAAAATTATCAAAAGATCTATCAAGAAGGTGGTGAAACAAACCAGGGACCATAGTTACAATCACGCAAAACCGCTGACTCCACTCTGTACTAACCAAGAGTGGAAGGCCTCCCTCCGGACTACACCGAAAGGAAAAGCCGCGGAGGCGGGGCCTGGAGCAGCGGCTCCACTACCAAGAAAGCTGCTCTGCGGAGGACCCAGTTTGGTTCTGGGCACCCATTGTCAAAGGCTCACTCCCTGTATCACCGGCTCTAGGGGATCAGTGCTCTTCTCTGGCTTCCGAAGGCTCTTGGGTGAACACACACACACACACACACACACACACACACACACATAAATATAAAAAAATTTAAAGACAAGACAGTGAATGACTATCACCCTTTAGTGTGTGTCTGTGTGGTGTGTGTGTGTCTGTCTGTCTGTCTGTGTCTATTTATGTCTGTGTGTGATATGTGTGTATGTGTTCATAATTGGATATGAAATCTGTGTATGGGACACTTCCTGGGGAGAAAGATACAGAATAAGACTCAGTGATGGAATGTGTAGGTTTTCCCATTGGGTTTTTATTTATACAGCAAAATGAACATTAATTTCATTTGAAACGAAGAAAACAAAGGTAATTTTAAGGAACTCGACCCAAATTCATTTCTGAGATGAGACAAGGTGAAAATAAATAGAGCCACCTGGGTCTGTGGGCCCTGGGCTGTGATCCTAAGCAGTCTCTGCCCGTCTGCTAGGAAAACAGTGTGTTAAACCCTCAAAACCTCCGAGCTCTGTTGTTAAGGTAATTGTGTTTACTGTTTTCCAAACAAAGTAATTTGAATCAGAAAAGTAAATGTGCTCCGTCTTCAGCTTCTTTGATGTCTTCTACCTCCTCTTGGAGTGCTGTGCCAGCCCAGGGCTCCACAGCCCCGCTGCCCTGGGCGGGGCACCCAGATTCTATAAGCATTGCCATAGCTACATCATTCTGCATGAGATAATGACGTAAACTAAATAAGGCATAAGGAAAAGTAAATTGGAAATGAAACGGTGATCCCTAGAAAACACAGGCTGCGCTGCTTCGTCTTTCCTTAGAACACATGTAGGTGATGACTTGGGAGCCTGGTAAGACTTCAGCACGATTTTCAGTGTGGGTGAAATCTTTCCCGAAAATAACATCTGATCCCGGCAAATGGTATGTCTGAGGTTGAGAGCCGGGCTCTGACCCTCCTAAGCCTTTCAGATGATTTCCCTCCCCCGTGACCCTTGCTCAACCTCCTATCAGCTCTAAATGTGATTTTAGGATTTTAGGTTCCTAAGACTCTGAAGCCGGTAACTTGCTTAGTCATCCGGCCAGATCTACAGGCAAAGGACCGGGCAGCCGGCTGCGTCAGATGAACTCTGAGTCATCCTAACAAAGCCCTCCAGAGAGAGGGTCATCTCCACTGCCCCCCCCCAAACCTTCCACAGTCATCTTTTCTCGGTGATGTACCTACAGCTCCTCCCTTTTACTGCCCGCCACTCCCTCCCTTCCAAACTCTCCTTTCCCCCTATTTTCTTGGAATGGCAAATTTGGACGTGGAAATTATTTTAAGAAGAAAAAAAATTAGGAAAAAAAAAAAGATTAAAAAGAAATTTTCTCAATTAGCCTTTGCTCATTTAATACCCGAAGTCTAAGCTTCCATGGTGGTGTCTAAAACCTTGGTGGCTTTTTCTTTTCTCTTTCTCTCTCTCTTTTTTTTTTCTTCTCCCATTACTGTGTGTACTTGCTATAAAAACATTCCTTTAGACTTTAGAAATTCTAAATAAAACAAGAACAAAAGAGTACTCCTTCTTTTTAACTCTCCACCCAAATGTTACCATTGTAAATTAAGGTAGCCCAAGTAAATCAGCCACTGGCGTTTAAATGCCTGCTGTCCCAAATATTTATTCCTTCCCACTCCCCCAAATTTGTTTTATATAAAACAATGATCATAAAAACAATAAATATTCACTCTTTGTCTACTTAAATTTTTAGATCAAAGCACTGTGTGGCCCAAATCCTGAGCAGGATTTGGCAACAGGAAGCCGTCCACTTCCCTACAACAACCTGACCAAATTTGGCTCCCACTTGTCTGCACACACGGGCAGGGCTAGGTGTAGGCGCGATGGTGTGCTGAACGCTGCCCGCGGGCGCGGCACACTTCACAATGGGCATTTCGTCCACCCCTTGGGTGGTGGGTGTGCCCAAGTGGGACGCATTCGGCATCCAGCGGGCCTGGATTTGAACCCAAGTGCTGTCCCCGATGGTCAGCTGCTCTGAGGTGGCTACAGTTCAGTTTAGTCTTGACTGTGAAAAAGAAGTGTCCACTTCAGAGGACGTCAAGGCTGGTGAGATGAGCTATGCCCCTCAGGGCATGCTTGGTCCTCAGCCAGTGGTGCCATTTTGGGAGGTTCTGGGACAGTTAGGCTGTGGGGCCTAGCTACAAGGAGGTGGTCACAGGAAGGGGTATACTGGGGGTCATATCATGAGAATCTCCTCTTCCACATGTTCCCACCTCCATGTTCTGGTTTACCAGGTGTTGCAGGATATTTGATTACACCGTGTGAAGATGTGTTTATGTTTTACCTCACTTGCCTAAGGCACCTTCTGATTGGTTTAATAAAGAGCTGAATGGCCAATAGCTAGGCAGGAGAGGGTAGGCGGGACTTCTGGTCAGATATAGGAACTCTGGGAGAAATCTGAGAGGTGGGGGATTTGCCAGCCAGACACAGAGGAAGTTGGGTGTACAATATTGAGGGGAGATAACTAGCCACATAGCAGAATGTAGATTAATATAAATGGGTTAATTTAAGTTATTGAGCTAGTTAAGAGCTAGTTGGGAACAAGCCTAAGCTAAGGCCAAGCTTTCATAATTAATTAAAAGTCTCAGTGTCATTATTCGGTAGTTGGTGGTCCAAAGAAAGTCCAGCTACAACCAGGGGCCCGGAATCAATGCAGTCAAAGAAGATGGATGGAACCCCTGAAACCAGGAATGAAATAAACAGTTCTTCCTTGTAAGCTGTTTAGTCTGATACTTTGGTAACACATACACAGAAGTAACAAAGACAGATGCACACATCACTCCCTGCTGTTTTTTCTGTGTTCACTTCCTTCTGCTACAATGTGAATTTCTCCTAGGAAAATCCAGGTCTCCTCCTCTCTGTGGCCTTCTGGAAGCTTCCTTCCACACATGCTTTTGAAAATTTGAGTCAAGTACATGAGTCTTGCACTTTTCTTGAACTCACAAAACTGCTACAGTGCCCTGACCCTTGTTCCCCAGCAAGAAGTAACTAGATCCTTCATTCCCCACCATACTGCTACTTTTCCTTACCATCATTCAGACTATCCCAAGCAACACACACACACACACACACACACACACATACACACACACACACACGCACGCCTGACTACGCACAGCTCCCGATCTTAGACCACTGTTGTCTGGTAAGAAAGATTCCTGTGACATTCACACTTTTGTTCTAGCCTGGATCTCTTGTTTCCGAGGGTTAGGGGTATCCCCATCCAGTGCCTTAGCCCTTCTCTTAGCCTTGGTTAATAAGAACATTATTGTCACTGGGGACATGATCCTGGGTAATGAACATAGCAGACAACTTTAAAATGACTCCCAATAAGGCCATCAAGATGGTGTGTGTGCCACCAAGCCAATTCTCAAGATCCGTATGGTGGGAGAACAGAACCTACTCCCTCAATTGTCCTTTGACCTCCAAATGTGCAATACACACAATAAATAAATAAATAAATAAATAAATAAATAAATAAATAAATAAATAAATAAATAAATAATAATGTTTAAAAACTTTTAAATGTCTGCCAGCAATCCTTTCCAGGATTGATTATGCAAAGGCTAACACATGCTACTGGCCCTGTAAACTCACACACTCCCCTAGAAGCCATTGTATCTTTCACAGAGTAAACACACAGAGAAAAGATGGAGGATCATTTGTGATATGGGTAAATACTTTTCAGTGAACCACTATCCTATTATTTTTTTTCTAGAGGCAGGTGTTAACTGATAGGCCACATATCATGATTGTGGCAAGTGCGAAGAAAGGTATAACCATGCCCTGCCTCTGGTACGAGTTCTAAATCCTGGCTTGGTCACAAGCATCTTCATGAACCCTGGCCTAGCTCCGCACCTCAGTTTCCATTCTGAGAGATGGCGCTACCCTACATATTGTTTCCAGGATTTCAAATGACACCTCATACCCCACGGCTCGGTAAGTGATACATTTGGGATTCTGTTTTGTTTCCTTTTGTGTTTGTTTGTTTTGTTTTGTTTTTGAGTACTTAGTGGTTTTCACAGTCTACACTTTCAAGAGACCCTGGGACACAAGAAAAAGAAACAAACATGGAAAGGATCCTGTAGGCCTGAGGGTAGACTTCTGAGGGTGAAGATCTCGAGCATGGCCAGCAAAGGAGCCCAAGGCCAGGCCTCCGCGCATGGAGAAGACGTGCTGCAGAGTGAACTGTCAAAGCTGCCCAAACATGAGACAAGTGCATTCCAGATGGAGGAGGAGAGACACAGGCAAGTGAGTGCAGCGTTGCCTGCGAGCCTGGACCACCAACAGGAGAAGCAGCTGCAGGACAAACGGGCGGGCGGAGCATCTAAGCCATTTGGGCTGATGTCATTGAGTACACTTCCTCTCTGACCAACAAGCTTTAAAATGTATTTTATTTGATTTTACAGATGTTTTGCCTGCGTGTGTGTCTGTGTACTACATGTGTGCCTGATGTCCAAG
Organism: Peromyscus aztecus; assembly: GCA_902168405.1. NCBI lineage: Eukaryota > Metazoa > Chordata > Mammalia > Rodentia > Cricetidae > Peromyscus > Peromyscus aztecus. Next base: position 5,006 of record CABHPQ010158330.1, on the reverse strand, counting down.
AAGGCTGGAAGAGGACATTAGAGTCCCTGGGACTGGAGTTACAGATGGTTGTGCGCCACCATGTGAGTGCTGAGAATCCAACCTGGTCCTCTAGAAGAGCAGACAGTGGTGCTCTTAACCTCTGAGCCATCTCCCCAGCCTTGACCAACGTGTTTAACGTGTTTTGAAAACACATTTTCTAATTTTAATTGACAAATAACAACTGTGAATTTTTACAGGGTACTATGTGACGTTTTGATACATACATTATAACCATAACCTCTATCTTTTAACTGTAACAACAGCATGTGTTCAATAGAAAATCCGGCAGTATAGATGGACGGGGAATAAAAGGCAAACGTCCCTCTTCCCCCGGCTCCATTCCCTCAAGTTAGCTGGTTGATGCTCATGTTTCTTAATGTTTCACTGAGTGGTGTTTGGGGTAAGCTAGTGTCGTGATCAGATCTTTGTATTAAAAACCATCACTTTGGGCATCAGGTAGAGGGTGACTAAAGGCAGGCAACCTCTCCGGGTGACAAGGGTGGATCATTCAGAGGACAAAAGTCTGAAGTGAGACCTGCTGGGGACCCTAGGCCTTTCCTCTTCCGTTCCAATGATGGCGGTGGGAATTCGAGTGTACGGGCTGGAGGGTGGGAAGGAGTGCTGTGCCATCTGGGCATGACGTGATGACTGCCCAGAAGTCACCCACTCACAAACTCATAGTGGTTGTGGGTACTTGCCCTGAGTCTATCCAGTCAAAATTCCAACATAGAGGGGAGGGACGCGTGAGGCCAAGCCCCTTACTGACAGGAGACCAGCAGTTGATGGCAGCTGAAGGGAGGAAGAGTCGCTTTTCTTTGGGGGTGTAGCCACTGGCAGATTCCCTACGGTCTACTGGTGACTCCACGCCCATACACCTACCGGGAACACTAACTGTACTCAGTTATGAAAACATCAATTATTTCGTTTTTAAGGAAGAGGCTATGAAATTGAGATGAGGACATATGGGGTGAAGGGAAAGACAGAGAGGGAGATGGGAGGGAGATATAGTCAAGAAACATTGCACACATGTATGCAATATTGTACTAAAATGATATGAGTTGAGCTTACATGACATCAGATACACAAAGAACTACAAGTTTATGAGAGGGAATGATGAACATAATTTTTAGTATGGACAGGATTTCCAGAGTCTAAAGCTGAGGAGGAGAGAAAGAGAGATATTGCTTAAGGAAGCAGATGTGGAAAGAAGCGAGGAGGCTAAGACAGCTTGCTGGAATGATGGAGGGGCATCCTGGGGATGGAATACGGCTAGATAAGACCCACCAGGCACAGAGAACACGCAGAAGGGAAAAATGTCTTAGACATTGTGCTCATGACAGGGAACCTCACTTAAGGAAATAGGCTTTGCTAGTGGTGGCCGTCAAATAGAGAGCTGCCCCGAATGAGTTCCGTGTACCATTTGTATATATTATTTGTGCATATTATTATGCAAAACAGTAAGGTGACATAACACAATGCCAACATAGTTATTTCAGACTGGCAGGGTTATGGATGATTGCTGCTTTCTCCTTTTCCTGGAAAATAGTGGGATAATGGAGGAAGAAAGTGTACTATTTCAAGCAGAAACATTGGAAGGCAGACAAAACATTGATTCAGCGTGCTCAAGAACTTCAATTCATAAGAGAGACACCAGCTTCATGAGGATGTGGCATAAGATATTAATATAGCTACTACTGTTACTGCTCGTATTTGAAAAAGACATCACGTATAACGTGGTGTGGAACTCCCCCTGCCCCGAGCCCCCAGGATCCAGCAGTGCCCGCTCAGAATGCAATGGCAGCATGTTCTCCAAATGCAAACCATGGATTCAGTGATTTGGGCCAAATCCTTTCGCCACCAGCTCTGTTATTTAACAAATGTTTTTGTTTAATCCAACTCCGTTTTTAAGCACAGGACTACATAGAAAATTACAATAAGTAAATGTAGTGAAGAAAAGGGTACTGTAACTCTAGCAAGATGGCCCTCAACAGCCCAGGGATTCTTGGTTGGGGGTTGGATACAGTTGGTCTGGTTAAAGAGTCACAGGCATTGCTTAGTTAAGTTATCCCCAGACCTGAACTCTGAGGTAAGAACCCTTGTGCCGGTAGTTTACTCGGTAAAAGTAATAAATGAGCTGGGAAAAGAAGTGAGGAAAGGCAAGATATACGGAGCCTGCTCTCCCTCCGGGCAACGAGAGTGGTTCCTGTAGAGACTCGTGCAGCCAATACCAAACCCAGCTCAGAGTCAGCGGACACAGAGGGCCAGAGAGCAAGGGATTGATTTACTCGCCAACTGCTGTCAGCCATAAACTGGAGGTTCATCTCTGGAGCGTTAACTACTCAGCACTCCTGGGCTCCCTTGCATTAGAAAAGCCGGCCTCGGATGCAAGAGCCAGCAGCCACTCACAGACTTAACAAAGATGGAGAATTGTGGGCCGGGGCTCCAATGCAGGCGTAACTCTACGGCTGAACTGAGCCTCAAAGACATAAGGAAATGGCTTTCTCATCATTCAAGTCGAAGGAATTTATTGCTGGGTCTGTAAACCTCTCAAAAGTATCTTCTGTCCTACCAGGCTAAGGATCCCTGACCCCAGACCCGTGCAGACGCTGGGAGGCCTGAAGCCGCTCAGCAGAAACAGCCTGCTTGGCGGTCCTGGCTTGCTTCATCCGCACCAGGCTCCTGAACGACAAACCTTTTACGACATCGGTAAGGAATAGACCCATCAAGCTAGCGTGGTGGCGCATGTCTGTGATCCCAGCACTGGAAGACTGAAGCAAGGGGATTTTGCTTTGAAAGTTTGAAGACAGCTATGGGCTACATAGCACGTTCGAGGCCAGGCTGCAGGCTTAGGAGACTCATGATAAATGCTTACTCAAGAGTGTTTCTTTTCTTCTTCTTTTTTATTGTTGTGTGTGCATGCATGTTCATGTGTGTATGCATGTTCATGTGTGTATGTGGGGGGGGGGATCATTCTGTAAATACATTGTGTCATCTGCCTTTTCTTTTCCTTTCCAGGTCCTGGCAGGGCCGAGAGCCCCAAGATCCGTCCCTCTCTGTTCCCCCAGGGCTGGGGTTACAGGAGCACGCCACCATGCTTGGCTTTCCTTTCTTTGATGGTTTTTAGACCGGAGTTCTGGGGATTGAACTGGGGTTTTTATGTTCGCAAGGCGAACGCTTTACCAACTGAGCTACCTCTCCAGCTCTCAAAAGAGTTTCTAAAAGAATCTACTCTATGGAAGCTAGTCATTAAGATTAAAAATTTATGATTGGCAACACAGACAAGTAAGAATATAATTGCACTTCATTATTAGTATTCACTATTGTGTGCGCATGATGTGCGTGTGTAAATGTGGGTGCCCCTCGACAATTCTCTCCTCCCACTGTGGGATCTGGGAATCAAACTCAGCTATCAGGAGTGTTGCTTGGCCAGCACCTTTTACCCACTGAGCCATCCTGGCCACCCAAGTGCTCATATCCCTTAAGAAAATTTTTTAGGATTTTAAAAATGATTTGTGTTTGTCTGTGGGTCTGTATGTGTACACGTGTGCCAAAAGAGGCCTTTGGATTCACTGGAGCTGGAGTTACAGGCAGTCGTGAGTCACACAAGGAAGGTGCTGGGAACCAGCATCAGGTCCTTTGGAAGAGTAGTAACCACTGTCAACTGCTGAGCCATCTCCCGGCACCCCAGCGGTACTTTTTCAATTACTTGAGATGTAATACAATTACAACATCTGTCCCTCCCCTCCCCCTGCCAGCCCACCTGTATATCCCTCCTTGCTCCTTTCAAATTCATGAGCTCTTCTTTTATTAATTGGTATTGCATGCATATGTATGTATATATACATATTCGTAAATACCACCCGCGCAGTCTGTATAATGTCACTTGTATGTGTATGTTTTCAGGGCTGACCGTTTGGTATGGGATAACCAAAGGGTGTGCTTCTCCCTGGGGAAGACTCTTTCTCCTGCCCCCAGAGTTCCTTAGTCGTCTGTAGCAATGGCACTTTTTAAAAAGAATCTCTCTCTTCTAAAAGGTCCATCAAGTTCCTCCTGGTAACAGTATCCCAGGTGCATTTAAAATGATTTTTTTGTTGGATATGCCCATTTTCGGGATCACATTGTTAGCAGGGACCAAATGCACAGGCACCATCTGCTACTACATTTATATACACACATATTTTTGTAGATGCCCTTTCATTCAACAAACATTGATTGGACTCTACCTGTCAGGAGCTGTCGTGGGTACCTGAATCTACAGCTATGGAGGAAAGCAATCTAGAGGATGAGATAGTCAATAAATACATTGATAATATATATGGGGTGCCTGCTAGTGATAAGCACTGGAATCACAGCAGGGACAGAGGATAAGAGGTACCCGTGGCTTGCTGGTGGTAGTGGAGGGGACACTTTCAAAGAGTGTAAATGGAGAGGACCTTACCTGAAGAGGGAGTTAAAGGACTATGCCCAGTGAAGGTCTCGGAAAAGATGGGTAGGGAAAGAGCGAAGACAGGATGCAACAAGCAAGCTCCTTTGGCTGGGCAGAGGAATGAAGAGTGCAGACCACACGGAGTCGTGGAAGCCACTGGGAAATGGTAAACTTCTAGAGAGCTCTGAGCGGAAGTCAAGGCCTGAACTGACTTAGGTTTGAAACGTTCCCCGGCAGCTTTTCAGACAAGAGGCAAGTGGGGTAGGTGGGCACTGAGGGGTCAGTGAGGTGGCTGGGTGTAAAATCCAGAAAGAAGCTGATGGGAACTTGTACCGAGTCAGAGGAAAGTAGCTGCCCCATCTTGCAGGTGAAGTATTTGTTGATAGATTGTGTGTGGAGAGTGGGAGACATGGAAAGGCTTCTGGCCTGGACAAATGAAAAACAGACCTCCCGTTTCTTGAGATAGAGAAGATGGTACATGCGTAGAGTGAGGAGGAGAAGAGAAGTTGCATTTGGACAGAGAGAGGGCTGTTTTCTTGAGACAGGGTCTTGCTATACA
>CABHPQ010158329.1:0-11995 GCA_902168405.1 Peromyscus aztecus | reverse complement strand
AGAAATTCAGAACAATCACTTGCTATCTACAAAGAGAACTTTAATAAAGAAAATTTAGTGAAAACCTATTTTCCTGACAGAAAAAAAATGGCTTTTTCCAAAGTGTCACGAGACGTGTTCAAAGTCTTATCTATTTCTTAAACTAGACAAACTATGCCTCTGTTGTACATGTGCCTCTGTATCGCGTAAATGATGGAGATCTCATTTCCAGAAATCAGCATGAAGCTAAAGCTTCAGACAAATTTCAGAAAGAAGATTTCTATCTTTCAGTGATATTTTGGCTACACAAACAATGGTACCCAGTAAGAGTGAACACTAGTTCTACTTCTGAACCGAGAAACTACTGGTAAGGGTGAAATGGAAGGCTGCTAAAAGCCACACTACATCTCATTTTAGAGTGGTATGAACTTGACATTCAAAGAAGTGAGTATGAGTCCTAGCTGCTAACCAGATACTCGCTTTGCACATGTACTGTTCTGGAAACTGAAAATAAGACACAGCTGACATTCAGTGGCCAATGGAAGATGATAAATATAAATCATCAATGATCCAGATAGTGACTAGATGTAATGAGGAATAAATTGGAAGCTGGAGAGATGGCTCAGAGGTTAAGAGGGTAACTGCTCTTGCAGGGGACCCAAGATCAGTTCTCAGCATTCATATCAAGATGCATACAACTTCTTGCTAATTCCAGAGGGCTCACATACAAACACATAGATGCACACACACACACACACACACACACACACACACACACACACACATCTTTAAAAGAAAAGGGAATTCGTGGTCTCTATGTCTGTCTAGTGGCTGTTCTGTAAGAGGACAAGAATTGGTATTTGCATGTATTTAATAACAATTTACTCCTTCCAGTAATCACAAGTAGGAGTAGAATCCCGAGAATTCCAAGGGGCGGGGGGGGGGGGGAACGGACATTATACACATAGCTGTACAAGGGTGCAGGAAAAACACATGGAAAAGTCCTGTTGTGCGTCTACTCTTGGAGGATGGACCAAAGGCACAGTGAGACTGGAGCAGTTGGAGGAAGGAGCAGAGTGGTGACACCGGAAGAGCAATCCAAGGCCAGACTGTTTAAGCTATTGTAGGTCTTTGCAAACACCTGAATTTTATTTTGAGACCAGCATTTTGCATAGAGAAGGCACATGATATCTGACTCTGACCATGCAGACTACAAGGTATATTATGCCAGTCACGGAAATGACTAAAGGTTACCTGCAGGAATCAGATGGGAGAAAATGGACTGTGTTGACTTGGTTTATATGTGGATCCATGCACATGTGTGTGTATGCTCATGAATGTAAGATAATGGTGAAGAAAGACAGAGAACAAGACAGAAAAAGCAACCCAGATATAGAAGAGGTCATAGTTTGATTTTTGAGTACTTATGAGACATCTATAAAAATGAATTACTTAGACATTAATTAAAACTCAAATAATTGTAAAAAATAGAATGGACACGGGTATAAATCTTCAATTACAGTGAAACTAAACTCAAAATTAATGATAATCGATGAACCACAAATTTAACCCACTGAAACCAATATTTCAAGTCTCTTTGTAAACTGAGGTTAAACCCTAATAGTTCTCACTAAATTAGTGTCAATATAGCCAGTCTTCTTATTTGTCTAGACAAACTCAGACTACAGACCTGGGAAGCCGAACTTTCTAAGATACAGGTCTACACTTTGGAACACACAGCCCTAAGTGAGATGTCGCTCTCCCCTCAGAGCTCAGGGAATTCTGAGGAAGAGGAGGCAGAAAGAGTGGAAGAGACAGAGGGTGAGGAAGAGACCAGGAGAACAAGGCCTCTAAAACAACTGAGCAAAGCTCTTGTGAACTCACATAGACTGAAGCCGCATGCACAGGGCCTACACAGGTCTAGGATCTACACCAGGTCCTATGTGTATGTATTATAGCTTTCAGTTAGTACTTATGAGACTCCTGAATGTGTAAACAAGTGGGTCTCTGGTTGTTGTGCCTACTATTGGGCTCTTTTATTTATTTATTTTTTTGTTGGCTTAGCTTGTCCAACTTTGATATGACAGTTTTCATCATGTCTTATTATGTTTTATTTTGTTATTTTTTTGTTTTTATCTCTTAAAAACCTGTTCTTTTCTAATGAGAAACAGAAAGGGAGTGGTTCCAGATGTGGAAAGAGGTAGGGAGGAACTGGGAGGAGTAGAGAGAGGGGAAACTGTATTCTAAAAACAGATAAATAAATAAAAGATACAGATCTAAGAACTCTTTTCCTTCTGATTCTAGGTATTATTATAATCTCTCCTTACACCTGGCCTCAAGTATACCTTGTCTTCATTATGCCAATACATCTTTAAAGTATTTCTTTCCTATTTTGCATGATGTTTCAGTCTACAATGTTCTTGTGTATCAGGTCCACAGTTTATGACTAAAGGCCATCCTACTGTAAATCCAGACTGGACCAAAGTGAGTTTGTCCATAATTTTTACAGAATAAATTATTGAGGAACATCTTCTTAAGATGACCACAAATAAACAGTTTCTTTACCATGTGGTCTTTTTTTGAGAATAAACATTAATTTCCTGGATTAAGTTCTTCCCACATTGGTAACATTTGCATAGTCCCCTAAACCCCATTTAAATTTTCTGCTGTCAATATAGGTGCCCAATCTAGATGAAGACTCCTCCACATTTGTGGCAATTGTGTGGGCTCTCTCTCTCTCTCTGATAGTGTCTAATGACAATATGCATTACAGCCTTTTCCATATATTCATACAGTTTCAACCCAGTATTTTTCTCAGCTACTTTAAAGAACCAATGGTAAATGAAAGCTTTAGAGAGTCTTCACATGACTTCACTAAACTACATAAAGGTCATCACTGTGATCCAAGGTTCTTTCATATAAAAATTTTTTTTTCTCATGTTTAATGTAAGGTTTCTTATACATCTGAATCTATTCATTCATTCTGTCCAGTATGAATTCATTTACATTGCTAGAAGGGTGAAGAATTACTAAAGGATCTTCCTCCATAGCTACAGGCCTTTTCTCCCACGTGAGTTCTCTTTGCCTGCAGAAGGGTACTTCCTGCAGAAAATCATAAGATTTTTTCTGGAGAAGAAATTCAGAGGCACCAATATGGAAGACCATTATCCGTGAGTAGCATTTGTGAGATGCCCATTTAATGATCCACTTACTGTGCATTGTCACACTATGCAAACAAATCCAAAAGTCAACATGGGATAATCTTCAGTAGGAGCTCACATGAGCATATTCTTTTAGGAATATGCTTTGTATATATTTTTTTTTCATAGCGAACTGATTAAAAAGCATTTCAGGCTTCTTGAATTATCTTCTATTGAAAATGTAAGGTATTGAAACAAGAATTTTGTGACAGGTACTCAAAACTTAGGTAAGTAATTTTCAATAATTTTGTCCCTGTCACTAGGTAACACACAAAAAGCAAGAGTCTCTTTTTCTTGAAAATCTGCTTTCAGTTTCTTTTAATATTATCTCATGTTGAGAACGGTAAAGAAACATTTCTACCCACAGTAATTTTTTTAAAAGTGTAGCTTCATTTTATCAAAATTACTGAATTCCTGACACAAGACATGCACAAAACTGAGCCAGCCAAAGTTCCAGCACTGATTGGGCAGATGATCCCCAGGCTCCATCACCTACTGACGAGCTATTGGCTGTTAACAGTTATTGACATAGGGTAAATCCACTCCTTTTTGAGGATGTGGCCACTAGGAGAATCCACACACTCCAGGGGATGGCCACAAATCCATGCACAATTAGACAACACTTAAATGTAAATTTAATATAATTGAATATAATTTTTTTAAAAAGATGTGTACCTTGAGATGGGGTGTACTGAGGAGAATATGGGGGAGTTATAGAGGAAAATATGTTCATATTGCTTTCTTCCCTCCTCTTCCTCTCCCTTCATTTTGAGATAGGATTTCTTTGTGTAGCTCTAGCTGTCCTGGAACTTGCTCTTTAGACAAAGCTAACCTTAAACTCAGAGATCTACCTGCCTCTACCTCCTGATTGCTGGGATTAAAGACATGGGCTGTATGCATGCTGTTGTTTGCTAGCATTCTAAGGCAATATATTTTCTAATTGCACAAATTAAGTGACAAGTGGAGCTGATGTAGACATTTTAAATTACAGTATTTCCGTGAAAATTCTGTAAGAATAACCCTTTGTGTCAACAATTAAATTGTAGAAAAATATTAGGAGAGAGGACATCTATAGACTTATATATGCTTCAGAAACAAAGCATGTAAAATCCATGTTTTTAGGATTGTATTTAGAATAAACTAAAATTAATATAGAAATAAGAACTCTCATTGGCTTTTAAAATATTTTATGGAAGTGTGTGGTGTTAGGTATGGTAATGATGTGTACTTAAATTTTCCGACAGTTCTTGGGTTTAAAAGACATATATAGACTGGGCAATACAGTAAAGCCAATCCTGTTGGTCGAGGTGTGGGTGAGTCAACACTGATGTTGTTAGCATGGAAGAACTAACTGCATTAGTCATCTGTTATGAGGCATCATGGGAGACATTCCCTCACTCCCACACCCAGCACTCAGGAGTGTGGCCCCTACCCTATACCTGGGCAACACAGTAGAGCAGGCCCTGAAGGTGTAGGTGTGGGAGATATGACCTTGAGGACATGAAAGCAGGAGAATTGGCATTGAAGGTGAACTTGAAAAGGCAATGCAGGAGAGCTCACCCTGGTGGTGAGGACAAGGGAGAGCTGGCAGTCTAACCAACCCTGCAACTACACAGGGCCAGAAGGAAGGTTATGTGTTGGCCCACCCCAACATCCACCCCATCTGTGATCTGCTGGAACATGTGAGTGAAGGGACTGGGCCTGTAGACCCAAAGCTGTAGGATTTCCACAACACAGGGCGACAGCATGATAACCAATAGGAGTTCCAGTGAGAGCTCAGCATCGATAGTGCAGCAGAAATCAAAGGCCTCAAACCAGACTAATGACTCTTTGCAATGAAAACTTGCAAATAAAGATACATGGATAAAGGGGTTTACTGCATAACTCACTGTGTCACACTACAGCTCCCATGATGAGATATATCTCCTTTCCTTTTCTTTAACTTTTTCCTCTTCAATTTTATTTTTTTTGGGGGGTGGTGGTGGCTGCAAGAGCAGAGGGTGGTACATAGGGACAGGAAATGAATGGGATAGAGATTCATGATGTGAAAAACACAAAGAATAAATACAAAGAAAGTTTTTAATAAAGACATATATTGAGGTGTTTAAAATCAATAGGCAGCAGAGTCGTGGACTTATAGGATTAGAGATGGAGGAGTCTATGGAGATACAAGAGAAAATAGGTTGCAATAGCTGATAAATCTTGAGATTGGGGAGAAGTGGATTTTGATTTATATGCTTGAGTGCCCCTATTTTCATACAAATCTGAAATTTTTCATAATGGAACAAAATGGGGAAAAAGGCTAGCTATTTATTTTTTCAACAAATGTGTAAGGGACAACTGAAAATACTGTTGTTTCCTTGGCAAGAAAACACGTTATTTATTCACTACTTCCTGCCAGAATGCTTGTTGGATTCCTTTTGCTTAAATTTCAATATCTTCACTGTGGCCATATCTTGGTCTTTGGAAATTAATGTTATAAATCTTGCTATGTGACAAATTACATCTTTAGCTTTGAAATATGTTCTCCTATTGCATGCTTAAGAATCATTTGGTTTAATTTGTTCTGATTTATTCAGGCATTCTGTGTTGTTCTCCACAAAACATATTTTTGCTCCTCAGTTAACAATTATTATTGTCTGCATCCTAAGATCTAAAATGCTTGTATTTTTTGTTCTATAGCTTCTGTTTTTAATTACTTCTGAAACAATTAAACATTCTTTCCCAGCTTCTAAGCTTTACTTGCCTGTGTTATTAATATCTTCAATCTTTTGTTTGTCTTTCAGCCACCTCCATTTTAATAATATCTCCATCTTTCAAGTCATTCCCTTTATATTCTGGTTTTCTTCCTTTATAAGAAGAACAAAGGAAATATAGATTGAAATTCCTTGCCAAACAAATCAAATAGATTCCTACAATATGCTATTTTCTTAATATGATGGCTTAGGCCCATCAATCAAATCTCTTGGTCAATACCAGAATAAGCTTCCTAGATAGATCAACAGTTACTGGCGTCTTAGTTTAATCTATATCGAAAGGCCCTAAATTTAGCCAACTCACTGCAGTCTTCATTGCTATATCTATTCCATTTTTGCTACCATGAACTTGAAGCTCCAGAGCACCCTCAATGTACAGGACCTGTTAGCCCATGTGACCTTTTCTCGTGTTTGTGTCACCTGTCTGGAATTTTTTTCTCCATTATTTTGTACACTTCCTATGAGACAATTCTTCTCCTGGCCGTGTACTTAAGAGTCAAAGATTAGTTGTGTAGTCATTGACATCGATTCATATAGAAAGCATTTTAAGCGATTTATGGCATTTTGGCTTGAACTAGTATTGTATTGTAGAGTTCCCCTTATTTTTTTTTAACTTCTAGATATTTTTCTTACCATAAAGGAACACAGTCCCCATCTGCAAATAACATCTCAAGATATCTTCTTTTTCTGAAAGAATGATCATATTTCAGGTGATGTTTTTATTGATCAGAAGGGTAGCATGCTTTGACAATCCTTTCTCAATATGTATCTAATGACCTGACAGTGCTTTGAACCAATTTTTCCTGTACACATTTGTAACATAGTAAACAAAATATAAATGATACATGTTTATTTTGTCAAAGCAAGATCAGTCCTGATAGACAAGTGAATGAGATATCCAATTATTGTAGGAATATAACTTAAGAACTAATATGTGAAAAGCAAATGTCTTTAAATTGTGGGAGGTTTTCCTTAAGTACTCAAAGGCATGGAATAATCTAGTTGGTAAACTTACCCAATTATTCACTGATGTACCTTTTGCAATTTAGTCCTGAAGAACTAATAAAGAAGTGATATTACATTCAAATTTAAATAAAATTCCATATGTTTATTACTGAAAAAATTCTTTGATGGTGACTGGTAAATTGGTTTGAAATTTGACCAGGCTAAAATTATTAGAACCATGCTCCATGGAAAAGAAATTTCAGAGTCTTTGTTTACCTCAATATTATTTTCTGAGAAAAATATTTACTCCTGATCATTTAGTCTCTCACCTCTCTCTCTGTAAAGGTAATGCCATTATTCAATCCAGACTCTTTTTTCATTTCACTGCAGATAATTAATTGTGCTGTCCACTCAGCTGACTACTGATGGATGTGTATTCTCTCTAGGTGGTAGCATAAAGGATGCTATAGCTTTGTGCCAAAGAAATCTCTGTTGTCCAGATATCATCAAAATTGGAAGAGCAAGAAAGGATACAGAAGACTGCTAAAGGAAAAGTAGTTCCTCTATTTCTCCTACAACCCTTAGTTTCATCCCTGTCATTGACTGTTAGTAAGGTGCACAGTTGTGTTTTGTTCTCTGCATTGAGGACTGGGGTATACCCTCACTTTTCTTTTAGAAAACAACAACAGTGAGCATGATGAGTCACATATTCCCTCTCAAACTGGCTCCACTCAGAATCTACTTCTAGCTTTTCCATGATGTCATCCCTTTAGTATCCATGCCAGTAGAAACTTCTAGTTGCTTATGCCCATAGTTTTGTGTCATCACTGTTCCATCTTTAACACTGATACCCATTTGTATTCTTAACATTAAAAATATAAGTAAGGGCTGGAGAAATGTCTCCACTGTAATGAACACTTGCTCATCTTTCAGAGGACATGGGTTCAATTCCCAGCACCCATGTTTCTTTCAGAGGACATGGGTTCAATTCCCAGCACCCATGTTGCGGCTCAAGTCTTTCTGTTGTACCACATCAAGGAACCTAACATCTCTTCTAAACTCTGTGGGCTCCTGTGTGCACATGGTGCACACACAAACACTCAAGCACATACACACAGACATAAAAGAAAATTAATTAATTTAAAAATTAAATAAAGTACATGTAGCTGTTGAATATTTCTCACTGTTTCCCTTGCTACCATCAGGATGAAAACTACTGTTGGACTCAATCAGATAAGTGTAAAAGCCTCTTGACTCCTCTTCATTCCCTTGTTGTCCTTTATAGAGAGACAATACTAAACAGAGAGACCAGATGATCCCATTAAAATATAAGTCAGATTAAGTTATACTTTACAGATTCTCCAGTGGCTCCTATCTCACTCAAGCAGCTACAAGTGGAAGACAAGGTCCATCAAAGCCTGGCAAATCTTCTCCTCTTTAACCTCACCACCTGTCACCCTTCTTATCATCTTGCTTCAGCCAATCTGATGTTTGTTGTTTCCCAAATTCTCCTGAGCACCACATTCTGCTTCTTGTCTGAAGTGCTCTCCTCCAGATATTTTCATGCTTATAACCGCTCAAAAAGGGAACTCCTCAACATCTTATTTCAATTAATACCATCCATCCTTGGCACTCCTTAACCTATTCCTTGCAATTTCTCCAACACTGTGTGTGTGTGTGTGTATAATGCAGAGGACCTGGTGCAGACAGGTGTAGGCTCTGTGCTTGCTGCTTCAGTCTCTGTGAGTTTATACTCTGTGAGTTCAACAAGTTTTGCTCAGTTGTGTTAGAGGACCTTGTTCTCCTGGAGTCCTTCATCCCCACTGGCTCTTACCCTCTTTCCATCCCCTTTTCCACAGGGTTACCTGAGCTCTGACTCTGAGGGAAGGGATTTGGTAGAGAAATCACTTTTAGAGCTGTATGTTCCAAAGTCAGTTTCTGTCTCTGTCTCTGTGTCTGTCTCTGTCTCTCTGTGTGTCTCTCTCTCTGTGTCTCTCTGTGTCTCTGTGTCTCTGTCTCTCTCTCTCTCTCTCTCTCTGCCTAATGTCTGGCTGCAGGACTCTGTATTTGTTCCTCTCTGCTGCAGGTGGAACAGCCCTCTGTATTTAGTCAAGCTCTCTTTTGGCAGTGATTTCAATTTGGTTTGCAGACTGCACTGTCTTCAGTGTCTGGAAGAGTGTACTACATAAAGAAACATTCAACAAATACCTTGAAAGAGAAGAAGGGTAATATTGGAAACTAATGTAAATTGGCACTTCATTTTGGGTGGACATTGCTCTTTCTATAAATAATTCCATTTCATATCCCTATGAGATTGTGGAGATTGTGATTTTACTCTCTGTAAGAAGAAACTGAGGCTCTTCACAGGGAAAATTTCATGAGATATGACACAGAGAAAAATGCTGAGTTGGGTACACCTTTATCCTCTCAACTACACACTGTGCCTTCATTGGACAATCATAAGACAGCTGGTGTGTTTAGTTTTATTAAGCAAATGGTTTTTTTCACTATTTGAAATCATTTACCTTCTATGTAGATTCATGGAACAAAGTTTTCTCATTTCAATCTACATTTCTCCCATTCATTATATAATTTCAATATTGTTAAGTATCAAATTGTTGTATTTCCTTCTGGGTTCTTCACTAGCAAGTTCACAAGACTTGTTCTCCCCTGCCCCCAGTTAAGTTGTCCCATACACTGTTGAGTGCCACATCAAGCTTGGCTTTATTCTACTTTCTGATTTCCTTTCCTTTTCTATTTAGGTTGTATAGTGTTTGCATAACGTCCTCAAGATTGCCTCTAGAGTGGGATAGCAATGTAGGTCAACAGACATATTAATTAAAGACAAATAATTGTATTCTGGTAGCTAATTATTTTGTACTGTTATGAAATCACCTTTTCAAATCTCTTCTTCAGGATCATACTCTCACTGTCCTGTGAATGAGACTTAAGGAACAGCTGACACAAAGCCACAGCACCAAACAGGTGAGCCACACCTTGGGGGTACTCAGCACTGAGGAAGAATGCTGTCTGAGATCTTTTCTACTCCACATAAATACATGTGAGATGATGATGAGTGACACCTAATCTCTCACATCCTGCAGTCTATCCGGGGAAGAAAACAAAGGAAGCATTTCTTTCACGAGCACTCACAGAGGTATGCCTTGAATTTTTTTTTCAAAACCTATTTTTTTCTGACCTCCTCTAACAGCCATGTAAGATCTCATAAAACGTGCTGACTTTGTTTCTAGTGCCATGTTCTTCCACACCTTGGGTCAGTTTTTCATATTTCTTTATTTGCTATCCACGTCTTTGTGTGGGTTGTGAACATTTAATGGCATTCTTTTTTCTCTCTCAAACCTTAGGTTCCTCTCTCCTCCATTCTAGCAGGGAGCAGACTGTTTCCGGTAGCATCTGAGAAAGCATGGAGCAAGACAGAGAAGAGAAACAGCTTGCACATATTTCTATTCGGAGAGGTTTCTTGGCGGAAGAAGCTAGCCAGCAGCACGCGGGTAAGCTCCTAACTCTGACCTCTTGGGTTTTTATCTTTACCTTGGCTCTGTGTTTCTTATTTAATAAGACGGTTAGTTACATCTACATATTTCTTTCGTGCTTTAGTGACCCATGAGTTTAAGTGAATGGAAATATTTTTTTTGGAAGGAGGAAAAAGAAGGAAGGAATATATTGGTGGGCAAAGGTCATAATGGGATGAGAGAAAGAAGAGAATGGCCAAGAAGAACCTGATAGTAGGAATGTACTCTGCCTCTGGAGGGACTGAGGGGCAGTTGAAACTTGGGGAGGCTCTGTGCCATGCCTAGGCAAGTTGGATCACTCTGGCCATTCAGAAAATCCCAGACACCCCAAATCAACTCAAGAGCAACAGACAGCTGTCAATCTGGTAATGAAGCCAGAGACAGTGATGCTTCCCTTCAGCCTTTATTTTATGGTGGCTTAAAATAATGGCTACTATGGAGGTGGACAACAATTCAGGGTATTCCAGGAATTACTGGGGTGGACTTTTGGCAGCCCCCAAATTTCCAGGGTCAGAAACAGAACTGAATCATAGAAAATAATTTCTTTTAAAGTATAATTTTTGACAAGCCTGAATCTGTAGACTAATATTCATGTTCCCTACCTATAAAAACAACTCCAGATTATTTCTGTCCCTAGACACAAAACAAATTAATCAATCAATAAACACTAAACTAAGAGGAAAGCATACAAATAAGCTATGAGTGGGATATTGAGATTTAGAGTTAGATACCTACCTTGAAGGTATAATTTCTAAACACTTTTCAGATAATCTTGTTATTTGAATATCCTGAGGGCAGAATTAGAAACAGCCCTATCAAATTTCTGGTTCTACAAGATTCATACATATTAACACAGTTGTGAGGAACAATTAATAACTTGATGTAAAATACCTCATGATACCTAAACAGTTGTCACTATTATGATAATATAATTTTAGTTCCATACAATGAATTTTGAAACAGGATTCTAAGGCATCATTTCCCCCTATTTGTTTCTGTTGTTTTTTGTTTGTTTGTTTGTTTTGATGACAGGCATAACACATGGGAAAAGAATGACAATTATCACAATCGGGTTCTTAGCTAATTTCCATCTTATATTAACTTCCCATGCTTATATAAATGTTAGTCCCATGTATGGGTAGATAAACTATTCTTGCAAAGGATTGTAGCTTTCTCTAATGCTTTCCCCAATCTCCTTCTTGTGATGCTGGGGGCCTACAAGTTATAATGAATATCTGGACCACTTCTGTTAAGCAGAGGATTAAATTCCCAGGAAAGAGATACAATAAAATTGACTTTTCATACAGTTATTTCCTAATTGTTTCTGAGGGACAATATATCTTTGCTACTGTGGCTCTCCTTAGGGTTTTAGGACAGGAAGTTATCAGTGGTGTGGCAGCATCCCCTTGTTCATGTGCACAGCTAATTTCCTGTGAAACTTGAGATCTGTTGCCTACTGCGGTATTTCCAAAGTATGCTGCATTGATAAGCAGTTTCCAGAAACTGCTAAAAATAATAACATTTCAGAGTTAATTTAATCATTTTAAGATTAAATATTCATTTACTAAATGGCTAACAAAAA
>CABHPQ010158328.1:0-12484 GCA_902168405.1 Peromyscus aztecus | reverse complement strand
TGCATGACCCAGCATCACCTGAATATAAGAAACATAATGAAGGAGTGTCCCATGTATGTTTCTGTGATCACATGAGGTCATTTATATTTGTCTTTTTTAATGGAAGGTGTTCCAAATGTAAACTTGGAATTGAGGTAAGCGCAGGATACGGCTTAAGGATGTCTTGCTTTCCTGTGCTGTTTATTGCAAGTGTAAATTTGTATAAATTTAAGTCAGATAGGTGATGTAATTTGTAGAATGTGTCACATTACACTCATTCTCTGTGCACCAGTTCAACTCCAATAAATGTCACAGAAATGAATGACACAGTGAAATCTAAGCTCACCTTGGCCATGTACATATATGTATCACCATATACTGACGTTGACTTGAGGGATCTCTACTAAGCTCTGTTGGGATAGGTCAACTCTGCTCTCCCAAGTCTAAGATGAAAGGCTACATGCAGCTCTTGCACATGAAGTTCAGAGACTAATTTTCTACTTAGTGGTAGGAAATGTGCTGTATCTACAGCAGTGGAATGTCTGTTAATTAAGTGGGACTGGTGTCATGAACTTTCTCCATCATAGATAAACTGACTCCTTTCTAATCGAAAGAAGCTGAACCAAGAACTCTCAGTGCAGAGATGACTGGGCCTCTCAGGCCATCATTTGTATCCTGAAGGCTGCTGAGGCTCATTCCTTCATAATCCAGCAGGGATTCTCTCATACTTACACAGTACACTGAGGCTCAGGCCACCTAATTACAATCTCTGATGACTTTCAAATGTGCTTTTAGTGCAATTTAGAGGAGGAAAGGCAGAAGCCGCAAATTTTATGAGAGCTTAAAGTTACTGAAGACCTGCTTAAAATACATCCTCTGGTCATAATTATGAAAATACAAGATATGCATGTGTACATATGTGTGTCTAGTAGAGGAATATCACCAAATGGGCTGCAAAATGCAATTTGTACAACCCTCTAATGTCACCACACATGATCCACTTGTGTCCTTAAAGTATTTATAAAAATATAAATTATACATTTTGTAAAATATTCTTTTTAATTTCTCTAGTTGTCAGACACAACTTTTAAAAATATGATGTTATCAGTACGTGACTCTGGTATTAGTTTCATGTTACAAGTTTAATGTTGTTTACTGAAAATAAAAATCCATGAATTAAATAGGACATCAGTCAGTAGCATCTATTGAAAGCAAAGTGGATATTTTGTGATGAGCTCATAACTCTTTATCAGAAGGAAATGAAAGACAGCTTTTGTGGTGTTCTGTGATCGCCATTCCCAAAGTCTCAAATATTCTCTGTGCCATTTGCTCAGACCGTTATCTTCAACCCCAGTCATTTTCCAGAAGGCCCCCCTCATCCTTATACACTGATATCTTAATTAGCTGTCTGAAGATCAATTTTCACTTCTCTGACTCCCTTATCAAATTAATGGACATTCCAGCCTCCATTCCCATTACCCAGGTGAAATCATTAGTATTCTCTTGATCAGTTTGCACTAAATGTCCAGAAAAACATACAGTTACCCATCCATCAGCACTGTACCAAGGGATGCAGCCAACTATGACTGAAGAAATTAGGGCAAACAAATGTTGCTTTGTAGCTAATTTCTACCATGAGGTTGGCCTAGATTAGTTGCATAGGTAATGACTATTTGCATAGCATAAGTGTTATATTGGCTATTTTGAATAATCCAAAGATGATAAGGTATAGAGGAGGGTGTGTATGTGTTCTATACAAATACTACTATTCTGTAGGAGGGCCTTGAGCATCTGTGGATTATGAGATACCAAGAGGCACCTGTACTCCAGTGATGATGCAAAGCAGGAACATGACCAGAGCTACCATCTGGGTGATATAAGAGCCAAGCCACAGTTAATATGAGCTTTTATAGTTTGAAGTTTCTGGCTGGTGCAGGATGAAGCCCCAGTTCTTCCATAATTTAAAAAAAAATGAATTTTTACCAACTCCATTTCCTCAGACTATAGCCTCCATCCCATCCATCTTTACAGCTAGTTCATATTTGTCTTCAAGATAAACTGGAAAGCAAATTGGACTTCTAGGAGTTGATTCACAGATTATCAAGGCCATCTAACATTTATTGCATTTGTACATTGGCCTAAGCACTTTACTTCTGTTAGGTCATTTAATTTGCATAATAACATGAAGTCAGTACTCTTCATGTCCTCTTATTATTCATAAAAAACATTTAAAAAAAAAAAACAGAAAGTAGCCGGGCGTTGGTGGCGCACGCCTTTAATCCCAGCACTCGGGAGGCAGAGGCAGGCGGATCTCTGTGAGTTCGAGGCCAGCCTGGGCTACAGAGTGAATTCCAGGAAAGTCGCAAAGCTACACAGAAAACCCCTGTCTCAAAAACCAAAAAAAAAAAAAAAAACCAGAAATTTAAAAGACAGGGCCATGGAGAAGTCTCAGGGTGAGCCAAGTGCCTGCTACACAAGCCTGAGGGATCTGAGCACTCGTGAAAAGTTGGGTGTGGCAGTGCACACCTGTGTTCTCAGCATTGGTGGAATAGGGTGGAGACAGAATGATCCCTGGGATTCACTAGCCAGACAGTCGGTCCAACTGAAACATCAAGATTTGGGTTTAGTGGGAGACCCTGTATCAAAAACAGAAGGTGAAAAAGAAAAGTGGAAGACACCCAAAGTTGACTTCTGGCCTACACACACACACACACACACACACACACACACACACACACACACACTCATACCTACACACACATACACTCACACATGCATACACACATACACTCACACACACGCACATCTACACACACACACAATCATCATACACACATGCACAAATACACACAAACACTATTCAAAGAAAATATATAATTTAAACCAAAATCATGTTTGTACTGTGCTTCAGCTGCTGAGTGAGTTCCCGACAGGATTATCTACTTTGGAGCTCTTTGTCCATGCTTTTCATAGTGAGTTCCAACAACATAGATTTAACCAAATAAATGATCATGTATCAATTTTGAGGAAAAACAAGGCAATCTTTAACATGAGAATGGAAAAATAAGATAAAGTACACACCTCCAAAGCATAGGACTATTTAAAAAAAAAAGAATTTGTTATAGGACTATTAAAAAAAAAAGAATTTGTTACTATTTAGTTTGAAGATATCTGGGAACCTGGTATAGTGGTACACACATGTACCACTGAGGCTGAGGCAGGAAAATCACAAGTTCAAGGCCAGTTGGTGTTATAGCAAGGCCTTGTCTTAAAACAATAGCATCTATGAACATAAGTCAAAGGAGATCTAGGAGAAAATGTACAGCATAATATTACGAGTGTAAAAAAAAGATTAGTGTTAATACTGTTTACACTTTTTATGATTGTCAACATTTTTTAAACAGAGGATGCACTATTGTTGTAACAAGAAAAAAAATAAGACTGGATGAAGATGTCCCTTCAAGCCTCTGATGACTGCTTCATGTAGAGTTAGCTGCCCATTTGAAAAAGTTGCTAATCAATTCATTTTCCTCATTTAGTGAATATTAGTTTGCCTCTATGCACCTAGCATTGTTTTAAATCCTACAAATACAGCTGAAGACAAAACAAGGAATAAATTAAGTAGGTTACCCCTTCTTTCTGGTATTTATGTTTGGAAAAGCTAGAACAAAAAGCAATGAGTATAGAAGATAAATATTTGGTAGTGAATACGTACATCCTACAGTCAAAACAGTGGCTAATTCAGCTTAAGGTAGAGTCTTAGTTAGGGTTTCTATTGCTCCAATGAAACACCATGAGCAAAAAGCAAGTTGGGGAGGGAAGGGTTTATTTGGCTTACATTTCCACATCACAGTTGATTAGAGGAAGCTAAGACAGAAACCCAAACAGGACAGGAACCTGGAGGCAGGAACTGATACAGAGGCCACAGAGAAGTGCTGTTTACTGGTTTATTCTTTATGGCTTTCTCAGCCCAGTTTCTTATAGAATCCAGTACTGCCAGCCCAGGGATGGCACCACTCACAAGGGGCTGGGCCCTCCCCATCAATTACTAATTAAGAAATGTTCTACAGACTTGCCTACTTTCTGATCTTATGGAGACATGGCCCCCAACTGAGGTTCCCTCCTCTCAGATGACTTTAGCTTGTGTCAAGTTGACATAAAACTGTCCAGCACAGACAGCCAATGACTACCCTTCAGTTATTTCTGAAGAGTTGACATTTCCTCCAAATAACAAAAGATAAGAGAATGAACCCTCCAGTCAAAAATACCAGTTAATGCCAATGGAGAAGAAGGAGGGGGAAGGAGGGAAGAAGAGAGAAATGGGGGGAGCTAGAAGCATGAAGGAAGGCCCATGTGGCTTCATGTAGTTCAAGCATCTCATGAGAGAAAGCAGTTGGGCAATGTCCTTACAGGGCGTGGGTTTGGGAATTGTCACTACTGCCAAAGTTCTAGCACTATTTTACAACTGATTCTTCATACTTCTGTTACAGACACATGGAGTGTTTTCGCCTTCATTATACCTCCCCAAGTATCTTACACACAGCACACCTCCTTGTATATCCGTTGAATGAGTAAATAATTCATGAATGGTTTCTACATTCACAAAACACAGGGTGCTCTATTAAACAAAGACCAGACTTTTCGACTTTCGTTCTTATTATCACTATTTCTCACTCTCCAACACATACAAACACCCCCTCACAAATGCATTCCTGAAATTAAAATTAAAGGTTAGAAAAATGTGATCTGACGTATGAATTTTTGTAAAGTTCAAGATGTTCTTGTAACACAGTAGGGGAACCAACACTGAATGAGCCTAGTTTAGGACCACAGGCAGCCCTGGCTTGGGATGTGTTCAAGCTTGGGTTTGAACACCAGGCTTATTCTTGCCCAGCTCTGACATATTAGGCAGTAGTTTGTGCCTGGGTCTCAGTTTCCATACCTGTAAAGTGAGACCACAAAGTGATGGGTGAAGAACTGCTTTACTTTGTCCTCAGCTGAGATAGTCCTGAAGATTCAAGACTTTCCATTGTAAACTCAGGCCAGTCTCAAAGGAGGTCAAGTCAGTTATTCTACATACAAATTACGGAGTTAAAATAATATGTGCTCAGTGCAGTTGATTGTGCCTGTCACATAGCAGGCTTGTCTGTGACAGATGCTATTGTAAAATGCCAAGCCCTTCTTTACATATAGTTAATGCATGTGTAGATTATTGAGTTGTGTGTATGTGTGTGTGTGTGTGTGTATGTGTATGTGGTGTATGTGTTGGTCTGAATGTGTGTGGAGGCCTGATCAGCACTGTGTGTCTTTCTCAATTGCTCCCCACCCTATTTTGGGAGGGAGGGTCTCTCACTGAACCTGGAGCTCACTGATTTGGCTAAACTGGCTGCCCCCGCAAAACCCAAGGATCCTTCCATCCCCCACTCTCCAGCACTGGGATGACAGGGTACACTGCCATACTCAGCTTTTTGCATGGGTCCAGGGTGTCCAAATTCAGATCCTCATCCTTATGAAGCGAGCGCTTTACAAATGAGCCATTTCCTCAGACCCTGGGAAGCTCAGTTTTGTAAGGAAAGAGAAAGGGACACAAAAAGCTGAATGACCTATTAAGGACAGAGTGCACGAGAGGGGGAGGGTTCAAACTCGGGGTCTGCCTAAGCTCAGAGCCAAAGCCGTTTCCTTGCAAGAGTGCCACAGCCACTGAGGCCAAGTATATTTTCAGCAACCAAAACAATTCCAACAGTTCTCATTTTCGGAGCTGTTTTCCCAAACCATAAACGTTCTCTTTTAGCAACAGCATTGCAAAGCAGTGAGAGTGTGAGGTCATGCTGCGAGTGTGAAAGTTTGAAAGCACTTGGTCACTGGAGCTGTGATAAGGCACAGCGTCATTGAAAACTATCATCAGAATTTATTTCAGGAATTTTCTTTCCCACACAAGGATTCAATTAAAGAGTGAGGCAAGGATACTCTTGACTAGACAAGGAGATAATTTGTCATATGCAAAGCTCTACTTGATGAAATTTTCAATGAAGTTTTTGATAAAGATTTCTGGGAAAGATTAGATTTTGCTCTAAATATCCTTCTTGTAGGTACCAATCATCATGCTTCTGAATGGACCCCAGTCCAAAACACTCAGTATCAGAAGTCAAGTCATCAAATCAGTATGTTCTTTTTGGCTGAGTGCTACTGCGCTTCGGCAGAAGATCCTTTATTGTAAACCACGTGTTCATTTTCAGCACACTGCATGCTATGCTGGCTGGACCACAGAGGGTTCACAAAATTCAATTGTCACTTCAATAACATTGCTTAGCATCGGCCAAACTATGGATAATGAAGAATTCTCTGCAGCCTTCCAGCTGGAGACTGTAAATTACTATTACATTAAGCCAGCTGTTCAAGGGATAATCAGGAGGTGTAAAGGGCAAGGATGGCAACATTGACACATTCTTCCTAATGGATGTGTTTCTCCTTAGGACTGAATGTCATTCCAAGAAGGTCCACATACCATATGCAGTTCCATTCTAATGGCAAGACTTCATGCCAGAGCTGAGAAATAAATACTGTATAATTCAGGAAGAAGATGTTACTTGGAGTTATATTTTATTAGCAGAATCTAAGAAGCAGGTTCTGCTTGTAACATTTCAGAAGTTTGGAAGAGATTACAAAGTTCTTAATTTAGATTAAATATGGGTCATTGTGCTCCAGAAGTGATTCAGATTTGGCCTAATGAAGCAAAACCTCCCGCTAAGGCCTTGGAGGGTATTGGCATAGGAGGGCCCTGTAAGAGGTTCTAGTTTCTATGAAAGTTCAACACTGAAAATCTTCTCTGTTCATTTGTGTAAGGCAGCATACAAGGAAGAGGATAAAAACTGCAAAAATCTCCCAGATTCTATGTCATGTTTCTTAAAGCTGTGTTATGTTCACCTTACATAAGGCAATTTCTTGACCAGCATACTTTTGCACCCAGCTAAACTAACAATCCTTCCTTTAAAAAAAAAAAAACTTTAAAAAAACTATTTACACACACACAACACACGCATATACACACTACAACACATTTAAATAAAGGTCAAAGGACAACCCACAGAAGTTGGTTCTTTCCACCATATGGAATCAAAATCCCAGGGGTCAAAATCAGGTCATCAGGCTCAACAAGTGCTCTTCTCTACTCAGCCATCTCACTGGCCCCAGTCCCTTCTCTGTGGTCAACTATTTCTTGTAACAATTATTATTGTTACTACTTCCACATTTGTCTCTCACTGGACTCCAATCTGTGATTGCAAGGGCCATGTGTGGTTTTTCTCGCCACTGTTTTATTTGATACTTCTCAATCTTTTCCAGAGCAATGCATCATACAGAGGAATATGCTGAGCCTTTGCCATCTGGAAATCTCACATAAAAAAAAATGTAGAATTCAGGTCAAAGTTTGTGAGGCATGTTATATGTTCTCTTTAAAATTCAGGCAAATTGTGATTTCTCCTTAGCATGCTTTAGCTTTTTTTAAAAATATATAAACAATATATAATTTTATATTAAAAAATATAAAAACAATCTCTAACTTTTTTTCTTGGCCGGAGTATGCAAACTTTTCTGTCAAAAACTCCAAATGACGTCAGTGCTTTGAGAAATGTACATGTTTACACTGAAGACTCACACATCTTCTTTTGTACCTCATAATGTCAAATCAGCCCTGGTAATACTAGCAATAGTTCCCAAAAGATTACACTGTAGACATCACTGATTTTAAGATGAACTGTAATCCATATATCAAAAGGAAATTTTAAAATTCTGTCAATGAACACAGAACTCCTCATTAATTGCAAGACTTGGCTCTCTCTCTCTCTCTCTCTCTCTCTTTAATGCAAAGGAAAAATTCAATGTTTATTTCAAAATAACTGAAATTAAGAAATGAAATGGAAAAATAGAAAAGAGTGAGGAAAGAAGATGGGGGGGGAAAGGCAGAAGAAAGGAACTAACATATATCAAGGTTATTAGTTACCAAGCATTATGTCCGGCTGGTGCTACGTTCTCACAAAATTGCGGTTAAGGAAAACCAAGTTTCAAAAATATGAACAGCTTGTACAAGGTTGTAAATCAATAGATTACAATTGTAATAACGTAGTAAAGTCAAGATCTGAGTCCTCCGCATTCAATCTAAAGGAAGGCAACAAAGTAGCCAGAGGGAAGCAGTTGGCGTGGAAAAAGCCAGTGGAGGGACGAAGGGAGGTGGGAAAGGGTGAGGGACCTATGTACGAAAATGCCATGATGAGATCCACTAATTGGTGTGGTAATATAAATAAAGTAAATAATATTTAATTTGATCCTTCTTCCTCCCTTCCTATGTCTTAGACTGCACATATGTCCTTGGATGCTGAAAAAATGCAGAAGGGAAGTCAACTGCTCCAGAGCCTGGAGGATTTTTGTTCTAGACAGAGATCCCCACCTAAGGAATCTCTACAACAAGAGGCAATGGATGTCACACATAGACCTTTAGCAAGGAAAGGGGCTGACATTTGGTGAAAACTGTTGGAAGGAGAGAAGAAGTCAATATGGTGCTTGTGATGCTTATGTAGTTACATGAATTTTTCCTTTATCCCTGATTGCCCAGAACAAATTCCCTGGTCATTTTAACTTTTCCTCTCCCATTCCTCACTTGAATCATGATCGTGGGGGTAGACATCTTAAAGCTGAGCCCGGGAAGGTCACACTGAGGCAGGTCAGCCCCTGTTCATTTCTATGTGAACCCCCTCTCATATGAGGCTCCCTCAGATGCTCATATTTTCCATGTTGCTGTGTTTGTTAAGGGTTCTCCTTTCTCTGATGTTGCTTTATGAAATCTTGTCTATCATTTAATACCAACAACAAAACACTCTCTACCAAGATTCTCACCATCCCCAGCACAGACCGACAAAGGCAAAGCCATGATCAGAAAATCGTTTAGGAAACAATGTGCTTGCAGTCAGAAAACCAAACCATGTCAAGGTTGCCCATTGTTAAGGCTTCTGTGACCACCAACAAAGATGTTCAATTCAGCAACTTCTGTGGCCCCAACATGTTAAGACTTATGAGACCGCTCAATGTGATAGACTTGTAAATACTGTGTATCCTGGTTTTCCTTCACTACAATCTACTAGAAAGGGATTCACACCCAGAGTGCCTGACTCTAGTGAGCTTCCACCTCTGTCTTCTTCAGGTACACACTTATCTGGATGACTATACAGTCACAAAGGCCTTTTGACTTCTCAATTAAAAAACACCACAATGGCTTTCAGATGCATTCTGGTCTCTGAAAGCACAGAATAAATGCCTGTAAGGAAATATTCGTTAAAACTGTACTTATCGCATCTCCAGAAATGACAGAAGCTGTAAAAAATAAAGTCACTATTATCTCACTCATCAACAAATTTGACTTGTTATTTTTATAGGACCACTTGTTTTGTTGGGTTGTCCAAAGGAGATATCAAGGTGCATCATAAATACAAAGATTTATAGACAGATTCATTAAATTAATCAGGTCAGTTTGGAAATGGGTCATTATGACCAAACAACTTTTGGAAGCCTAACTTATTAATTAGTTAATGATTTAATATGCTGAGAATAACTACTCCATTTAGTAGAGCCTCAGTGCCATTTCTAATATCAATCTATAATGTTTGTGCAAGAAGGCTTATTATTTATTACTTTCATTCAACCAAAACTTGGGATTATCTTACAGTGGGCCTCTTGTCATCTTATACTGGCCATCACAGATGAATTCTTGCATTGCATTGTGGGACACAGATTCTTTGACAAAAGAGTTGAACTTTAGTACGAAGTAGGACATTTAATAAAATAGATCACTTCAAGTTAGGACAAAAGTAACAGTCAAGTATTGTTTTATTCTCTTGAAAATTTTTTAACTTTATAAAATAAAAGGATTTATTATGTTGTTTCCACAATGTATACAATTTATACATTCACACCATTACCACTACTTTTTCTTACACGCTTTCCTGGTTTTCCATTTCCACATTCTTACTAGTTCCATTTCACTGTCATGTCTTTTCATCCCTGCTGGACTCCACTTGTGGAAAAGAATCTGGCATGCCCTTCTCCCTGAGCCTGGCTTAGTTCATTTACTGGGATAATAGCCATGTCCACCCATTTCTTTGAAAAAGACACAATTCTGTTTTCCTGCATTTGTGTTTATTTGGTTTGTTTTTCAAAAAAGTCTCAGTGTGTAGCACTGACTAGCCTCAAACCTGTGATCCTCCTGCCTCAGTCTCCCAAGTGTGCTAGAATTACAGACATATGCATCCCTTCATTCTCGTACAAAGTTTCCATTCTTCTTAATGAATGAACAAACTCTGTCGTGTGTGTATATACATAATAGAGCATATTTTTTATCCATCCTTCTGCTGGTGGGCCCTAAGCTAATCATTAATCTGGGTATTATGAGCAATGACACATTAGATACAGATATACACTTATCTCTATAGTAAGGTGATACTAATTCTTTTGGATGTATGCCGAGAAATGCCACAGCTAGATTGTATAGAATTTTCCTTTTTAATTTTTGGAGGCACTTCCATAGCACTTTTCATAGTATACTCAGTTTTAGGCCCATCAGTTGTTTATAAGGAGTCCTTTGCTCCTACCTCCTTGCCAATGTTTGTCATTCCTTTTCCTTGGTAGTAGTTAGTCTGGCTAGGGTAAGATAAAAATCACAATCTAGTTTTGATTTGCATTTCCAAGATAGCTAAATATGTTGAACATTTTTGACATATTTATTAGACCTTTGCCATTTCTTCATTAGAAAACTGTATGATCATACAATCTGTAAACTTGAAAGAACTCATGTATAAGTTCATCTGAACCATCAGTCATGTTTCCCACAAGGGACTTACTATCTTACTTTCCCAACTGAAAAAAAAAAAAAAAAAAGGTATTCTTTTGGTTTTGTGGCACTTGCCCTTTTCTAAAAAGCTCTTTAGTATCCATTACAGAACTTGGAAAAGATGATCACCATTTACTTCACATCAGTCCATCATCATATACTGGGAATATCTAATTTCTATAGCACACTTCTACAAAATCTGTAAGTCATAACCCATTTTGCAGATGATTGACCTACCCAAGCAAAATGAAGAAATGGGAGTGATACTTCTATTTCCTATAAACCATGCCTTGTTCCAATTTATCCTCAGTATCAGAGGAGAACTGATGCTATTTGGATGAGCTCATTGAAACATGTCAGATTCTTTCCACAAAGACTAATTAGGATGCGTCAGCTATGTTGGTGGCAGGGCTATCTTGTTTAAAGATTTCGAGAAGTAATATACAAAGCAGAACTACAACTGCTCAATCTTTAACATGACATGCATAAAATCAATATTTCAAGCTCCTTTGGGAGTTACAGTCCAACATGCTGCTTACGAATCGTCATAATGACCTCAACCAGCCCCTCCTGTCCAGTGGGAGAAAATGGAATTTCTCAGTCTTTGAGAAGAGACTCAAAATCTGGGCAGTCTGCAGAGCCAGCAGACAGGTTGATGGTTTTCTAGAAGACAAATGTCAGATGTAGGATTTTCCTAGATGCCATGCCCTAATCAGTTCCATGTGCTCCACACTCACAGAGCCAATCTTACTCACTGGAGATGCTTAGCGACAGCAAAGTTTGGGCATGCTCAGAGGCCGTCCTGAATGATGTGTCACTATCCAGAACACAAGCATTCCATGAAGATGAGGACCTTCTAATTCTATCAGTACTTTTTTTTACTTCTGACCTGTATATGTATATGTGTGTGTGTGTGTGTGTGTGTGTGTGTGTGTGTGTTTATGTTTGTGAGTGTGCAAGTGGAAGCCAGAGGCTGATACCAGTTGTTGTCTTCTATCACGCTTCAAGTTATCTCTCAGGATAGGGTCTTCCACTGAACCTTGAGCTCATTGATTTGGCTAGATTGACTGGCCATCAAGCCTCAGAGATCCTCTTGACTCGACCTCCCCAGTACTGGTATGAGAGGGGCTAACTGCAAAACTTGAAGTTTTCACTTGGGTGCTGCGGATCAAATTCAGATCGTCATGTTTATGTAGCAAGCATTTTACCAATTGAGCAGTCTCCTAATTCTAATTCCTGACATTTTTAATATTGGAGGGAAAAAAACTGATGTTGTCCTTTGCAGTTTAGATAGTCAAATACCCACCATTGGCACCTGAAACTTTAGTTCTAATTGAGGATAATCCAAAGATGACATGGGGTCTTGCTACTTCGTGTGTCTCAAGCAGAGATGATTTTGCTCCCACTGTCATTTGGTTCTGTCTGGAGACAATTTTAATCATGACAATGTAGGGCTGTCACTGGCATTAGTGGGTAGAGACCAGATCTGATTCTCAATGTCCCTTCACAGAAAGGAACTGTCTGTCCCCAAGATGTCCACAGTGTCACTGCTGAGAACCTTAAATTAGCATAATGGTAAAAGACTAAGTTTACCCAATGGTAAAAGCTCAAGGCTAATGGACAAAAATT
>CABHPQ010158327.1:0-15805 GCA_902168405.1 Peromyscus aztecus | reverse complement strand
AAAAAAAAGTCATTGAGGGTTTTACAGACAAGGCAGATCTGGGAATCCAAATCAGGCCAGTTTGAACATCAGCCTCATGCTCATCACCAGCCTAATTTTAAAATCAGCAAATGACTCCTCCCCCAGGAGGAATTTTACCGCTAACTTTTCCCCTGGCTCCTTCAAAGCCCGCTTTATGTATCAGGTCTTCTAGCACAACCTCGTCAGTCAGTCAGAATCAATCCTTTCTACTCTGGGCACCCATAGCTCTCAGCCTGTACTTCCGCCAGTGCTCTTCACACCTCCTGCTGTGTGTGAGTTAATTGTGTCTGATGGTCCCTCTCCACCCAGGGCAGGTTGTTCAGAGTTCCAGCGTGGTACTTGGCATCTTACATTAGCGTCCCAGAGCATCTTTCAAGGCAGGGATGTGTCTTAGAATCTTCCTAAGTGCTTGGTACTTCATTGTGCTCAGGGTAGAGACAGCACTGTCCTGGCAGGAGGGAAGATATTCTAAAGAGAGACATCTGTGTCCTCCTTTTAGCAACCAGACGATTGAAACAGACTGTCCCAAAGAATTGGAGTCTCCCCAGGAATCAAGCTGGGTGAAAGGAAAGGCTGACACCCTGGTGCCAGCCAGAGGGGAAAGTTCCTCCCAGGAAGATATTTCAGACAGTTCTGACAGTTACCAGACCATCTTGTAGGAGATGCTAGAGTACAGGCAAAGATGACGCAGTTATGGGTGGGACCACACCAGGATTGCTTAGCTACGCGTAACTCTTCTCCATGCAAACCCAAACCTCATGTCAGGACCCCAAAGATGGATTTGGGGGTGGGGGGGGGTCACTGGATAGCTGTATTAGTTCCCTTTCTCAATAAGACCACATTGGATAAATTCCCTTTTTTTGTTGGTGGTCGCCGGGTCATTAAAAAATTGGCTATTTTGTGTCTCTTTAATTGATCTATGGGGGTGGGGCAGGTCTAGCTTGTTATGGCTGCCAGGACTCAGGCTCTGACCTTAATAACTCTGGTAACTCAGATGCCCTTTGAATGAGGCTGGCATGTGCAGCTGGTTACTCTGCTCTGTTTGATCTACTACTGGCTGTGACATCAGTCGTGGGGGTACGTTTCCTTATTTTCTATGATAAGGGTCATTGAACAAGCTGGGCAGAGGTCAGCGGCTCCTGTGTGGAACAGTTAGCTCTCAGATGACTGGGGAGGCAGATCACATGAGCCTCTGTTCCCCAAATGGTCCTCTCTACTTCCATGTGGGCATGTAATTGTTTGCCTGATTAGAATGCACTTTGAAAAGTGATATTGTGCCCTCCATGCCCTCACACTGGATCTCAGGATTCTTTCTGCCTGCGAAAGAAAGACTCTGAGCTCTAGAAACAAAGCAATCATTTTCTAAGTAAAGATGACGTCTAAGACTGAAAAGTCACATGGAACCCTTGAGTTCATGTATCCCTTAGTGCCTGTGCCTGGTAATGCATCGGAGTGGTTCTGAGTGCCGGGGTTAGGGGTGGGTAAACTGACCTCATTCACTGGGCAAGTTAATCAGGAAATGAAACCTTCCTCCTCTGTCTATGGGAATCGCAGTAGCATTCTCCTACCATGCTGCTAAGAGGCAAACCCAGTTCTTAGCTCAGTCCCTTGCTCAGCTAAGGGACTTTACTGTGTCTGTTGCTGCGGTGGCTACTGTGTCTTTGTCACTATTTTGCAGAGGACAGCATCTGGCTGTTCAGAGAGAGATCAGCAAAGCTGAAGATTTTACCCTTGTAGTGAGTAGAATAATCACAGAATTAAGTGCAGCTCCCAGCAGCGAGTTTATGGGTGGCTGTAGTTAAATTCCTGCTCAAAACAATCGCTTGTGTGTTTTTAAGTTGCCAGAGTCAAAGGTATTCCATAAAGCATCCTTATCCATTTATAGAGCATTTATTTCTTTAAATATAAAACTGGGGACCAGTGACGTGCAGTGACAATCCCAGTGGCAACCCTCTAAGCTGAAGGTCAGCCTATGTCTTTTGCTCCCAGCATCCGTGTGTCTCCCACTGTGTCCCCAGCTGCCTCCCTTTCCCTTCAGCTTCCCCACCAGTCACTGTGGAAACTGGGCACACCATGTGAGGCCCGGCTCTATCCCTTAGCTGTCAGATGTTGATAACATATCTTGCAACACAGACTCTCTGGAGATGAGTCTATTTCTTTACATAAAGCACCTTCCAGTCTGACTGACTCCTAGCATGATTTCTACATGAGTTAACTCGGCTGAAACCAAGTTGACAAGGTCTATGTTAATATTGGGGGCTACGACTCAGACCCTATTCCTTTCTCTCAAAGGCAGCAGATGAGTTCAAACGGCGCTGACATTCTGGGTTGTACTTTGACAGGCAGAAAACAAGGAAAAGATGCTCAGCTTGGAGAGAGCAGACTCAAGAACCAGCACACAGTGGCTCACCCTCCTCTCCATCAAATTCTACAGGACAAATTCTACAGTCTTCCTCAGTTCAGGCTCTGTGGCCCCACTTATGTGAGAGTTGGTGCATGAGGACACTGGACCTGGCCCCAGACCACTAGGATCTAAATCCTGGCCCCTGCTTTGCTTGTGGTATGAGCCTACGTCTTTTTCTCAACCAGTCTATGTCTTGGTTTCTGTCTAAAGAGTGGGAATAATCACAGGCTGAATGTCAAAAGACCAAGTGGAGTAAATGAGGTACCGAGCACAAAGCACACTCAGAGCAGCGGCCGGCGTGTTAGCACACACTCAGGACTATTGCTATGGAAACCTGGCTGGGTGCTGCCTCGGCTCTTTCTCTTTCAAGGTTTATCTAAAATGCTACGAAGTCTTATTCTGACTTTTCATAAACACTCTTTCTATCTGTTTCAGACCCTGTAATCATTTGTACTTTGTTAAGAGCACACAGAACATGCTGCTGTGCCCTGGGAAGTCTGTAAACTGTTCTCCTCAGCCCACTCTCTCTTCGCCGCGCGTGCTGTGGGGGCAGAGTTCTAGAACAAGCACACTGCCTGCAGAGCCCCTCTAGGTGCTTGATACTGAAGAGGGAGTCAAGTCAGCTGCCTGCCCTGTATGGCGTTCCACCCAGAATTCCATTCCCCGTGGGGGCTCAGCGTGTCAGAGCTGGAAAGGCTCCTTAGGGACCAGTCAGTTCTAAACTATTGGAAGTTGCAAATGCTGGGACAAGGAAGGAACCTTCTTCACAGTCATGCTTAGTGTTCACGACTGGAGTTGGAGTAGGCATCGGCTCTCAGAAGGACCAACCCACAGCCGTGGGCTTCTCTCCTGCCCTCCAAATTGGGGAGCTGTGTCTCACTCTGTGAAATGGAGAAGAAGTCAGCCCACATAACAGAGCAAAAAGAGCAGGATATGATGAGAACCTGCACAGGCCTAGGCTTCAGCACCAGTACTGCTGAAAACGCAGCTGTGGTCTGGGGACACAGATCGAGCTGCCTAGCAGGAGCGAAGAAAACAGATAAACTGCCCAGATGACAAGGCCAACTTCCTGAACTCACCTGGGAGTTCTCTTCTGCATGGAGGGATCAGGAGCCCCACAAAGGATATGCTACCAAGCCAAGATGTAATATTGAATGTAACCATCAAGTGATTTCTCTGCCTCTTTCCTAGAGTCCTCAAGCCATGGTTCTAGGTGATCACTATGATGGCAGTCTGTCTACTGGTTTGGCAATGCATCATGGAAAGGGTTATATCTGATGAGCCTGCAGAGGGCACACCTGACTTCAGACTAATAAACCTGTATGGGAGGAACCATCACCTTCCTGTGGCATTTCCTTGTGGGGTCATTCTCTCTCACACAGGTTGGTGCCAGCTTCCCAGCTACTCTGCAGAGGAGCATAGTGGATACATGTATGTATGGGTCCCACCTGTGATGTATAGTTTTAACTGTCAACTTGACACACTTTAGAATCACTGGAGTAGGAGTTTCAGGGAGAGACTGTCTAGATCATCTTGACTTGTGGGCATGTCTGTGAGAGATTCTTGATGGTGATAATTGAAGTGGAAGATCTTCCCACTGTGGGTGGCACTATTCCCTAGGCAGGGATTCCTGGCCCGTGTCAGAGTGTAGAAAGTGAGTGGAGCACAGCAAGGATGCATTCATCTTCTCTCAGTTCTTGACTACTTCAAGTGCCTGCTGCCTTGACTTCCTCCAAACCAAGGACTAAACCTGGAACTGTGGCCTAAAACAAACTCTTTGCCTTTAAGTTACTTTCCTTGGCCATTTTGTCATAGCAAACAGGAAAAGACACCAAGGCATCACCACTTCCAAACAGTGCCATTTTCTCTTACAGTCACACCTTCCATGTCAGTGGAAATAGTAGAACATAAATTCTAGCTGGCCAAAACACTGTGAAGTTTCATGAATTAATAAGATCAATGATTGTTTAACTTTTGAAAGAAAACCTATTCCCTATCCTCCTGAATGCTCTGTCAGCCTGCCTCATCCTGAGCTGTCACCTGCTGCCTCCCATCAACACATAACAAGTCTCCACCGATGCCCTGGAGCTGAGCTCCTTGCAATCAGAGCCTCTATGGGCTGTGTCCTGGAGGCTGTGTTCTTCTGTGCAAGCTCAGCTCACGCCTGATGCTCGTTCTCTCCCTTCAGCACCCGAGACTGACCCGACATCGCTGACCAGTCGTGGGATTCTTTCCAGATGAATCCAGTCAAGTTCACAGAACCCTCGCCATCAGCATCTTTAGAAGCCATGACCAATTTATCATAACTGACAGTATTGTGGAAACTTTTTTTTTTTCTGCTCTATACTTGATGGTTATAAAACAAGGGCTTTGCAACTGGAATGGCCTGAATTCTAATTGCAGTTCACCCACCAACTAGTCATGTGACCTGAGGCGCAGTAATGCAAGCAACCTGAGCCTCAGTGTCCCCAAACTATAATGAGAAATTCCCCTACTTCTTCAAAGGCCTACATGTAGGGACTTTTTCCTCTGGAAAGTCTCTCTTAACTAAAACACACAGAGAAATATTCCTGCTGTTTGCTCCTCTGAAAGCAACATGATCACAATCAGGAAGAGATGATTTTCTTTCCTCATTTTTTCCTCTTGTAGGAGTATGAGGTCTTTGAGGAAAGAGATATGATTGTGTCCACAATTACATTACCAGAGCCCTGCAAAGACATGGTATAGTAAATAGGTTAAATAATGAAGAAAAAAGAAACTGGTGACATTAGCATGAGAGAATCACTTTAAAGCAGTGTTTAAATGCTCACTAAACACCGTTTTTATTTAATTTTCATCATTATGGTCCTTAATGCCAGAGCTCAGGAAAGAGCAGGCTATGGAGGCAGTGTGTGTGTATGTGTGACTGAAGCTGGGGATCTAGCAGCTGAGGATGATACAGGTGTCTATACTTTTCTGAGACGGCTACCTTACTGGTGACAGACCATGCTCTGTTTTTTTATCAGCCTTAACAATCATAACTCATGGGTCTGGAAAGATGGTTCAGCAGTCAAAAGTGCCTGCTGCTCTTCCAGAAGATCTGAGTTCAGTCCTGAGTACCCACACTGGACAGTTCACACCTGCCTGTAACTTCAACTCCTGGGGATTCAATGCCCTCTTCTGGCTTCCATGAGCATCTGCACATATGTGCGCATACCCTCTACACATTCATAAAAAATTAAAATAAATCATAATAAAAAAATCTTAACTTGAGATCTGTTTTATTATGTTTTGGATCACATCTACCATGTTGGCTACATTGGTGCCTATGAGCTCAAGCCCATGTTCTGCTATCAACATGTATGCAAGGTTCTTTTAGAATTTGAGGCCTTAAAAAAAAAAGAATAGCCTAAATTTGGATCTGAGAGATGTATTAGTAGTTGAAGGTATGTACTATTCTTGTAGATGATCCGAGTTTGCACTCATGAGGCAGAGGCAGGCAGATCTCAGTGAGTTTGAGGCCAGCTTGGTCTACAAAGCAAGTTCCAGGACAGTGAGGGAATCCTGTCTTGGAGAAACAAATAAGCAAGAAAACAACAAAAAAGCCAAAACCAAAAAACAAAACCCCCAAACCAACCAACCAACCAACCAACCAACCAAAAAAAGAACAAAGCAGCCCAATTATTAGCTGACGTGCTTTTCTTACTAAGATTGGTTGGTGATCAAACGTGATTAATTCCTTGTACCCATTTCTACCCTTAGCTTCCTGATTAAAAATAAACAAAAAACAAAAAAAAACTGTTGATGAATGGGTATGCACCCTGAGGATTTAAATGACTGATTTTTTTTCATATATATAAGTTTGGGTTTGTTATTTTTTAAGATTCCTTATAAGATTACCTTTTGAGATAAGTAATAAAGTGGCCAATCCTTTCTTTGTAACTGCAAAATGCAGCCTGCCAGCAAAAGAACTGGCTGAGAAAAATGCCTTGCTTGCTTACACTCTGTTAATCTGTAACAAGATGCTTGGATATGAATGTATGTGGGTTCTTGGGACAACTTGTTTTTCACCTGTAATACGTAAAAAGTTTAATCATGTAAGGGATATAGAAAACATGCTGTTTTTATTTGTTTTCGTTGTAATCATTCACTTGAAAAATAGAATGTAACCACATTGTAATTTTTATATTGCTTGAAAGATTGTACTGGGATATGTAAGCCATAAAGGAAAAAATAAAGACACAAGAGAAGAAAAACACCAGGAAAGATGTAGGAGAGTTAGAAGGAAGACATCAAGAGAGACAGAGGGAAACATCAGGGTAGAAAAACAGAACAGAAAAGGAATAGAGT
Source organism: Peromyscus aztecus (assembly GCA_902168405.1). NCBI lineage: Eukaryota > Metazoa > Chordata > Mammalia > Rodentia > Cricetidae > Peromyscus > Peromyscus aztecus. The sequence continues at coordinate 9,051 of CABHPQ010158327.1, read as the reverse complement.
AGAGCAAACAACAGTAAGAAGAAGGAAATGAAGAACTGAGCTTTGGCCCTCAGAAAAAGTCCTCATGTGTCTGTTTGTCTGTCCAGTAGTTTGCCTGCTCTGCATCTCCTCTTCAGTGTCTCTGACCTGCTGAAGGCTTGCCATTCATCAGCACTCTAGGTGAGATCCTGACATGTTGGAAATTGTGTGTGTGTGTGTGTGTGTGTGTGTTTTTTCCCCCTTTTTCACCAGTCCCAGAGAGTTAAATTTTGCTCCCCTCACAGGCCCTAGAGAATTAGTTTTACTCCCTCAGATAGAAAAGTGAAGTTGAGTGATTAGTTCACTGACTCCATGGCTCCCCCTCAATCCCTGAGCTGCTGGAGGCTGGCCCTCATCACAGCAGTACAGAACCCCTTAAAAAAATAAAACTGGATGTGGTAGTGGGTGCTAGAAATCCCAGTGATGGGAAGGCAGAGACAGATGGTTGACTGGAGCTTGCCTCCCAGCCTAGCTACATGGTGAGTTCCAGACCAGTGAGAGACCTTGTCTCAAAAACAGAAGGTGAACAGCACCAGAGGAATGAATGATTTCTGAGATTGTCCTATGGCTTCTTTGTGCGTGCTCACGAATGTATACATGTACTAGAATACACATATGAACAGGAGTACATACGTAGTATTCCCAGGAGGTGTGTTAGAATATAGCTAGCTGGCTAAGTCCTGCCTCTAGAGCCTCTAAATTGGTAAGGGATGGGGATTGAGAATTTGCATTTCTGATATCTTTTCCGAAGCTGCTGCTGCTGCTGTTGGACTATTCCTTGAGAGCCACTAATAATGCCAGAGAGATGCGAGAGTAACCGTCGTGTCTCGAGAGCAGAACACTTGTATTCAGCAGCTCCTGGACTGCTAGTGATTTCCCTCCAAATCTTGTATGGTGCTGTTAGTCAGTTCTCATTAAAGTCAAGGAAATTTACAGGACACATCAGCGGCAGGACCTTGCTAAAGGAAGCGAAAAAGCAGAGCCGCTTCTGAACGCTGCTGACAGAGCTTGTGACTTCCCCTGTTTCTCAGTTGACAACCAGAGAAATGACTTGAGACTTTAATATCTCACAGTTAATATTATGCTTCTGCAGGATACTTCACATTTTTTTCTAGAGTGTTTTTTTTTTTAAATCAATGTTATTACATCTGATTCTTTTAATAGCTACTTTGGGAGAAGCAGACAGGATTCAGCATCGTTTTGAATGACAAGCCATGGGGGCTGGAGAAGAGTCCAGCTTCAAGGAGCAAGACCATAGCAGAGTAATCCAGATCTTAGAATCCTCCGTTCTTCGCAGGTCTCCATCTCTGTTCTACTCTGTGCATTGTGAAGAGAGTGTTAGTTTTGACTTTGGGCTTCTTTCACATGCTTTGATATTTTATTTTCAGATGGTGATGTGTTTTTGATTCTTTGACATGGATACATCACAAAGAAAGTTAATGACCTGTGAAGTACCTGATAGAACTCTGGGGTGTATATTCCTTCAGTGTGCCTAGTTGCTTTTTGGCATCCTTATAGGATTGGCTCCAAGTCTTCCTACAGTTACCCAGATCCACAGATGCTCAGGTTTATATATATATATGGCATGACATTTGCATATAACCCAGACAGATCTCCCCAATACTCCTAAGTCACCTCTAGATCACCCATAGTCAACATGATGGAAATAGTCCGTGTTCATAGTAGTCACAGTCAGTGTACTGTGTGGGAGCATAATAACAAGAGAAGAGAGAATGTTCGGTGCTGGTGTCATTATTTTCTAGATGGTTGGTTGGATTGAGGGCAGGAAACCTCTGGACACAGAAAGTTGACTGTAACAATTTATACGTGCCTTCAGGAGTCCACACTAGGGCCACTTATTGTCCAGGGCCACCATACTATGTGCCTTCAGGGCATTTTGCTGATTAATTTTTGCCAGTTTGACACAAACTAGAGTTTGGGGCATTGCCTCTGTCAGACTCAAAAGATCTGTGGAGACTTCTCTTGAATAATGATTGATGTGGGAGGGCACATTTCACTGTGCATAGTGCCACCCTTGGGCAGGTGGTTCTGGGGTGTATAAGGAAGGAGGCTGAGCAATCCAGAGGGAACAAGCCAGTAAGCAGCATTCCTCCAAAGTCTCTGCATCAGCTCCTGGCTCTGGGTACCTGCCTTGAATTCCTGCTCTGGCTTCCCTCTATGATGTGCTGTGACCTGATTTTGGCCGTGGTGCTTATCACCACCATAGAAAGCAACCTAGGCAGGCACCACTCCCTGATACCAACCTTTAGCTCTGTGAAGAATAACCAGTGGCCACAGAAGACAATTAGCAAGACTTCCTGATTTAGCAAAATAATCAGGAGCTTTAGTGGATTATTTTGAGCAATGCAGTCAAGTATGGGCAGAGTAAGTAATAGAGTCAGGGAAATGGTCAAGCTTTGTTGGTACCACTTAATGCAGGACTCAGTTCCCCCATTTAAAATATGTCAACCAGAAAAGCAACTGATATTTAAAAGTTGTAGCCTGGATGTCTGAACTCATTCAGAGTAAAGATTCTAGAAGAGAAAAAAAAGCCAATAGATACGCAAGTTGTGGATCAAGCCAGCATGAATTCTCTGTCTCTGATGATGCTCTCAGCTCAGGCTCATGTGCAGCAAGGAGATAAGGTCTCCTCTTTCTCTCAGGACAAATGTCCCAAGTGTCTCATATCGCCTCCCATTGGCCAGAGGCTACATACACCCACTCAGGTCTCTGGCTCATAAATTAACTAGAATCACAGTCACTCCGTTGTGTACCTTGTTATGTATTATACATTAACAAAGTACCTATTTCAATTTGTTACAGAGATCTAGAATGCTAGGAGAGGGAGAAGCCGTGGAGACTTAGTAAAAGTTCCCTCACTAGGGATGCAAGGGATGCTATGAGATGGGAACAGGGGTTAGGGTCCTGGGGATGGGGGAATGGAGGAAGAGGCCGCACCCAAGTCACACAGAGGCTGCAGTGAACACACCAATTCTGGCTCTTCCTCTCTGAAGTTGGTACTGTCAACAGTCCCCTGGCATGCCTCAGGTGCTAAAGGCCCGGGATGGCGGGGGACACACACACACACATATATAGGGAGTAGTATTTTCCCACTCTAGAGTCAATACTCCTCATCTTTTTCTTCCTGAAAGAAGATTTAAAAAGATAATGATCCACTTTCCTTTTGCCACTTGAAACACCCGAAGCTCCCTGCCTGTTGCCCACAGGAGACTGCCACGGTGCCTCACGCTCAGCTTATTTTCCATAGTTTGTGGATGCCTTAGCTTCATGTCTGTTGCTGTGACAAACACCTCTGACCAAAGCAACTTAAGGGAGAAGGGGTTTATTCTGGCTCACAGTTCAAGGCGCTACCCACCATGGTGGGGAAGCCAGGGCAGCAGGACTTGCACTCAGAACATCCACAGTCAGGAAGCAGAGAATCATGGGTGCATGTGACTGCTCGGCTCCTTTTCTCCATTTTGTAAAGTCCAGAATCCCAGGCATGGAATGATATCACCCACAATGGGCAGTCTTCCCATCTCAATTAATGAAATCATAATCCTCCCCCCCCCCACATTCTTACAGGCCCATCTCAAAGACAATTCTAGATTCTTCCAAGCTGACAGTTAACACTGGCGTTTCACTAGACAGACTTCTTCCTTGTCCCAGGACTGCAGCTCTGTCTCTTGTCTGGCTAGCTCTCCTGATGTCAGTACGCACGAAGCCCATCTGCTCCCTTTCTGGAAGCTTTTAGAGGTCTGTTCTCAAGGAGGTCTAACCCCAGAGAGGATGCCACAAGCTAGGCTTCCAAACATGAGTAGGGCCATCAGACGTCTCCATTCCAAATGACTGGCTTGACACAGCCAAGCTACTGAAGCGTTCAAACAAATTAGGCACAGTGATGAGCTCAGAGGGTTCTGGTGGGCCTCCCAACTCAAGCCGCTTTCTGTCTAATGACCCATAGGTACCACGGCTCCATCAGAAAAATACACAGGCTGCATGAACTCCTTAATCCGCCAGTTCACAGCAAACAGGCAAAGTCATTTATGCCAAACTACATCTCAGACCGCAGTCCCGTCAGCTACTGAACCCTGCCCTGGCCTGAGGTCTTCACTGAGGGCAGTGTAAGCTGCACAGACAGACGACAGTCATGTGAATTTTATGAGGCCAGCTTCCTGAAATACCTCCCTCATTAGCATTGTGAGGAAATGGGATCCTTGAGAAGATGCTCAACGATTTCTTTTGGAAGTGACTGAGAATTTTAACATTTTTTGTGAGGGGGGGGCCTTCTAATAGTTTTCATGCATGCCCTGGATCTCATGGAAAGAGACAAATACACGCAGCTTCACCACAGCCAAATGGTGGTCCGACCACAGGCGGCAAATACGTGCAGAGCCCGTGAGGTCTTGTACATTTTCCCTGTTCTTTTTAGTTTCCTGGGATGGATCCTGGTGCATTATAGACATAGAATAACTGGTTGGCCATCCCCAGCATGGGTACTTAAGTACACCATGGCTCCCAGCGGACTCCTTGGCTAGTGGGGCGATGTGTTTGTTTTGGTCTGCAGAAAGCCTCCCGAGGACAAGGCTATGCTCTCCACTGGGCCCTCTCTCCAGTCAGCTTTTGCTTCTCCCTTCACCAGCAGCCACTGCCCTGGCTCTAGTCTCTGCCCACCTGCTGCTTTCAAATCTGTGTTAACAGGTTCAGCAACACAGCCCTGTAAATCACTCAGCTCACATCTACAGGACCTTTCTGTCAGCATGCTTCGGCTCCATTGGCGCAGGGCTCAGGCGATTCTTTCCTCTGACTTAGGGGACCTCTTATTCCGCATTAGATGTTCCAAGTGTTAGTAAGTAACCGGTTAAATAGAGTTCTACGTTGGCTATAAGGCAGACTACATCCCTAATTACAAACTTTAAACATTAGATAAAGCCCACAACCCCTTCCCCCGTAGGAAGCCCATTCACTACTGCCCTTGAGAAGGGACCACATCATGCTCATTTTGGAATCGAGCGTGTCGTTCCTAGGTGACCAGCTGTATTAGTTACTAGATGCGTCGCTGTGACAAAATGTCTGACACATTCAGGAAGGGAGGGGCTTATTGTGGGTCACCGTGCAGGGGTGGAGAAGTCGTGGCAGGAGAATGTGAAGCAGCTGGGGACATCGCCTCTCAAGTCAGGAAGCACAGAACGGACGCACATGCTCAGCCTGCTATCCCCCTGTTATGTGGCACGGGACCCCAGGCGGCGGAATGGCGCCATCCACATTTAGGGTGGCTCTTTCCACATCGATTAACTCAATCTAGAAACTCCCTCACAGACATGCCCAGAGGTTATTCCACGGTGATTTTAAATCCTATTAAGTTGACAGTCAAGATTAACCAGCACACACACAAGAGGAAACCAAACAATTGCATGTTATTTTGCCATTCTGTATGCCTACCCCTCCACACACACTCAGTCTCTCTTGGAGATCAAAATAGGAAGTAAGCACTGCAAATTGAAAACCCAGATTGAGCAAGATTGGGGAGTGTGCATGGGAGTTTGGGGAAGGGAAAGTGAGACCTACCTTAAGGAGATAGGAACATGAACTTCCTCGGCAGGGAAATGCTGGGAGAGATCAAAAGCTCAAATGATAGAGAGAAGGATAAGCATGGAAATCAGTCATGAAGCCCCACCTGAGGAGCCAGGAAAGTTCTCTGAGAACCCTTCAGCTGGTTCATCCACAGTCTTATGGATTGAAAGCAGTTAGCTCCATGAAGATGAGAGGCAAGGAGTCCATTGGGGACGCATGTATCAGGACATCAGCCCTATCTCAACACAGTCCTAGGATTCAGCCTTTCCCTGATTATAGGCAGGCTGCCCAGCCTTAGAGTCAATGGACAGAACCTGAGCCAAGCAGAGTCAAACTTCCTGATGAACAGGATAGCTGATCAATCACTCCTCCTTTGCAAGAGCTAGCTTGTGCTCTTGGTGGTCAAAATGGCGGATGAGGACAACATGGCAGCCACCATGCAGTCATGCCTGTATGTTTAGGGTAAAGGACACAGGCATCACACACACTGGCTCCTTATTTTGATATTTTGCTCTTGCAAATAGGAATATAGCATGATATTACCAACTCATTGAGTTTCCTCTGCTCAAAGGAATATTGCTTGGTCCTTTCATGAATGCCATAGATTATCCACTGTACTTGCTCCTAATGGCAGGAGAGCTCTTTGTGTCCCTGCACCTTTACTATAAGTAACTTGCCTGGAATACCTTGCTCTCCCAATTGTCACTAATAAGTGGTGCTAAAAGGACAAGGGGCAGCCATGTCTGAGACCAGACTTGATGATCCCCAAAGGACAGAACATTCTGTTGGCTTCCTAACTGCTCCCTCATTTCAGTGCCCCAAGAACCTGATAGAGCCAGATCAGACCAGTTTACATACTATGTGATAAGACCTCACTTGTAGTTCTTTCTCAGAAAGGAATTTATGGGAACACATTGCCAATAGCCCTGCACGTACGCACCACTAATGGCTTGTTTGTTCAGAGTTAACCTTCGATCTAGATGTCATCCAAATGGCAGCTCGGGAGGAGTGCAAGGTTCCGTGGCTCTAGTGGAAGCATCTTAAATTATACAGACAGAAGGGTAATGAAGGAAAAGTGGAATTTCAGAGACAAAGCCAACTGCCTGGCTGGAGGGAGGAGACTAAACTTGGAATAGATTTATTATCCTTGTTCTGTTTTCCTACAAAATATGCTAACGAGAGATGGCTCAAGGAGGCAGACCCTCCGTCCCCACATTCCAGATTGCTGTGCTCTGAATAAACACAGGATGGAGATTCACTTCAAGTTATTTAGGTTTTGTTATTGATGTTGTCGATTTGTTTATTGTGATGAGTGCCATGGATCAAATTCCCATCACAGTAGTGTAGGATAACTGGCCACTGATGAATCATTGTGACTGTGTCTATACATGATGCCTTCTTGCATAAACACAGATCAGTTTCATAGACAAGGAAGTGGAGAGGCAGACTGTAATCGATTCCCAGAGTTTACAGTCAGGCCCAGCGGCCAGGCACAGGAATTGTACTAACTTCATGTTTCCCAATTCAATCTTTCAGAAGATCCCTTCTCAGAAGCTCCAACCAGTGCCTATTCCTCTCCTAGAAGTCTGCTCTTATGGGGTCCATCAGGTGACATGGTTTACCCTAAGTCATTCATTCCATGAATATTTATTGAATCCAGGTAGTGTGCACAGCTTTGGGTAGAAAAAAGTATTCTCTAGGTGGAACTCAAGGACAGGAGTGTAGAAAGCACAGGGATTGGGAGGTAGAGTGAGAGATGCCATGCCAGGCTAGAGGTACAAAGAGTTTGAAAAGAATAGAAAGGAGTGAGGGAGGTACTCAACTGTCTAATGTTTGGGAAACCCTCCAGGAAGGAGTGTCACCAAATCTGGGTCCTAAAATAACCACAAGAAAGTGATAGGTGAAGGGGGGAAGATCTCAGACAGGGAGGGGGATGTTGAGAGGTGGCGTCTGCATTACCCTTTCTGTTCCTGCTCTGGTATAGGATGCCGACAGCTCTTGTGGTGCAGCCTCTGTGCTGTGCCCACAGGTGATGACCTCTGGAGAAGGGAAGAGTGCATCTGGCAAGCTGCTTCCAGACTCAGCCAGGCTGAAATGGGTTCTTCTTGGTGGCTGATTTGACCAAATCTGGAATTAACTACAGGGAAGCTGTTGTGCACTTTTGTGAAGGACTTTCTGGATCAGATTCCTTGAGGTTAGAAGACTCATCCTAAATGTGGGTAAAGGTGGGACGTTCCTTCCGGTGGAAGTCTAGATAAAGGAAACGCAAGATTTTTTTTTTTTTTGCCTTGTTTGCCTTCATTCTCACTGGTGAGTTCATCTCTCATACTGCTGCTGCTGCTGCATTGAATCCTTTGAAGATATTAGGACCAGTTTTGAGCTCATAATTTGGACTGAAGACCACCTTCTCTCTAGGAAACCTGTAGTGCCTTCAGAAAAAGATTGCAACTCCTGAGAGTCTAAGTTCTTAGCTCTCTGGTATGAGATATCCATTGTTAGACTGCCCAGACTGTATTGTGTAAGCCACTCTAATACAGCTATATCTCCATTTACTATATATTTATCCCACCATTTCTGTTCCTCTTGAGAACCCTGACTAATACACAGACCTAAGTTCAAATGCACCAGCTCCTGGCTCTGACTTTGTAGAAGGACTTAGCATCTTCAAGCGACAATTTCTATATCTGGGCTTGGAGATTGGCCGTAGTGCATCTTGAGATTGTACAGGTGTGAAGATGACATAGAACGCAAAGAGACACAGCATAACTTCTGCGTGAGGTAAGTCTTTGATGATGACAGCCTTTATGGATAGTGGTGGACATTTCAGAATCCAGATTCCACCTCCATGCAATGGAGTCATCACTGTGCGTTGATTGGTACAAGCTTATTAATAGGCATTTAGCAGACACTGGTTGGTAGATTTCTTGATTCACATTTACCCTTATTTCATTGAGTGACTATGGATAAAGCCCCAAACTATGTGTTGGATGCTGTTGCACACACAGTGGACAGAGCAAAGCTCCTTCCTGAGTCTCCATGCTAGAATTCTAAGCAGCAGTTTCAGACAGTTGACTGTCACTTATACTTTAAAGTGGCATGTGGAAAAGTTTAGCTACAGGGTGAGAATGATCCTAAATTGTATGTGATAATAACTGTAAAGCCACTTGAGGTTTCTGGAGAACCCGGTGCCTTATCTGAGGGCTCTTCAGGCATTTCAGAGGTTTTCCACTTGCTACTGGGTACTGTCTAAATCTCAAAGGATGACTCCTACTTCACTCCATGGTCTAAGTAACAGGGCTCCTCTGCAGCTATTATCAGCAACAGATCAACTTGGGGTTTTGTTTGTTTTACTGTGTTTATTTTACTTTTCAATTTATGTGTATGTGTGTTGTGGGATGTGTGTATGTGTGTGCATGTGCATGTACCTCTCTCTCTGTCTCTCTGTCTCTCTGTCTCTCT